>PVKM010045907.1:0-11849 GCA_004027735.1 Carollia perspicillata
ATCTTTAAGAAATTCAATGCACTTTTTTACAACCTTTATACAGCTATAAGTATAGTTCTAATGTCTGTCTCTTTGGGGGTTCTTCTCCTGAACCTGAAACACTTACAACAATACCACCTGAGCCCTGTCTCAGCAACAGCCAGTACTCAGCTGGGTTCTGAAGCTTAAAGAAACTGAAAATCAAACCTATAGCCTTCGATGTTGTGTCCAAGACACCTAAAGCTAAGCTACTAAATAAAAGCCCACAACATCACATGTCAAAAGCAAAATCAAAAGAAATGCAGAAAGGAGTTTTCAAAGATTTTTTAAAAGTCGGGACAACATAATGATCCCAAATCTCAGGCACTCTGGCAGGAGTTCAGCTTGTCATGAAGACATGGGAGAAAGTCCATGGTGGCCTCTTTACATGAATTTATGTTTCGCCGATGCTGGCATGCGATGGAGTCAGGTCCTCTTCCCACCGCAGCCCCTAGCTGATTCTTTCTGCAGAGACGGAAAGCAAAAATCAGACAATGGGTGGTTTGGGTCCCCGGGCCTTCCAATCGAAGGTACCCCAGGCTGCCTTTAAGTCAAACAGCAGCAAAAAAGAGGTTTCTGCTGGTAGACACACTGAGCTTAGTCTACACAATATTGCTAAAAGAGTTCATTGGTAAAACGAAAGACTTGCCAAATTAGTTGTTTGGGACAGAAAACTGCAGAAGAGCATTTGTACAGGGACCTCTATTACAGGACTATTTTATATGTCAGCTCCCACCATTACACTCACCTTTTCAAGAAAAGGTGTATGTATGACAGTCTGTTGCCCAAACGCCTAGCAGGGAGCCTGGTGGGTAGTTAATACTCGATAATTGGCTATTTGGATGAATGGATGAATGACTGAATGAGTGAAATGTTGCTCACATGTCCCGACTCTTAGTTTAAATTAAACATCGTCCACATTTTTCTACCTGGTGTGGCTCAAGAAGTTTTGTAACAGGGCAACATGCCCAGAGACCAGTACGCTAACGAGTAGAAGTAACCATTTTTAAGTGATTCCGAATGTGAATGTCATTGTGAAGAAAAAAAATTAAACATGTCATGCGTCAAATATATACTTTTTTTTTCATAAGCCATGAAAAGAAAGGGAGAGGAAAACGTCAAAAGCTTCATCTCTAAACAAATTAAACATGAAATGTTCGCCAGGGGTCTATTTAAAAAGAGAATTGTCTTCTTTGACCTTTGCAATGTTCATGAAAGATAATATGCTCAAGTTATCAAAAAAGATTAAAGGTGTGTTTATGAAGAATTAAGATTCGCAGCAAAGCACAATTTTACTTTCAAACTCCATTGGTAATGGGACCGTTTCTCTCTGACTTAAGGAAGATTGAATTACAGAATACCATCTCCGTTTTTAACCAGCATAGAGGTCACACAGTGCAAAGGATAGCACCCTATCAATATGGCATATTTTAGAGAGAAGAGAATATTTAAACATTAATCAGCAAGTCTGACCTTTTGAAACACCCATTTATATTTTTTACAGTTTTAAAGTGCTGATGTGTACTTCTCATTCACTCAACTTAGAATCTCCCCGGTTACTAAAAGAGAGGAGAGGACTCCCTGTCCCTTCCAATGGGATGAGCTTTGTCCTGCATGTCTGCATTAACACACACACACAAACTAGCAAGGAATAAAGCATTTTCATTCTCTAAACACAAAATCATAGCAAGATTACTCTCCCCTTCAAATCAAAACTGCTTGAATACTTGCTGTCTCACTCCTCATGCTTTCCATAATTCATTCATTCAATAAATAGTAATTTTGGACCTAACTTGTGCCAGAAAGTGTTGTATGTGCTAGGAAATCAACAATAAGCAGAAAAAAATCCTTAGATGTATGTATCTTACATTCTAGTGTGAAGAGTTACATAGCACCGTTAGTAAGTAAAGCATATGTTATACAACACTTCCCTGGGTAAAAAAATAAATCACAGTAAGTCTAGCAATTTTTAATGAAAGAGTTAGAATATCGGCAGGTACTTGATGAAGGTGAGAGGTTTAACCGAATGGATGGGTGGTTGATAGATATGCCACTTGGAGACCCAAGGCCAGATGCAGTTGGGAGAGAAAGGATCTAGTTCATTCCACTGATGTGCTTCTTCTGAGATTCTCTCAAAAGGAGCCCACTGGAATCCTGGGGGAGCGGCTCCTCAAGCCTGCGTGCGGAACTGCATCTGTGCGGGCCAGCTTTCAATGCAGGCAGCCCTGAAGGGACCTAGCAGGGATAGCCCTCGAGAAGAAAACGACATTCCGATGTAAGGAACGCAGTTAGCTGACAGCCTCCAGCTTTAGAGCCTGCAAGGCCGAGCTCAGTTTCCCAGTTCTCCCCAGACAGCCACAGCCAATGGCTAAGCATAGCCAACATCTTTCCAGGAGGCCGGGCCATTTCAGTCCAGTGCGGGACTCTCCCGGCAGGGAAGCTCTGTGTCAAGCCTTTCTGTTGGGAGGGCTTGGACTGACAGCTTTACGTCACAGTCTGAGACTTTCTATCCAGTTTTGCTTCCACCTCACTTTCCTTTCACAGGTAAGAGATTTGCACCGCTTTTGGAAGGTGTTACCTTGGCAGTTCTGCTCCCCGCTCCATTGGTTTTCACGGACATCACTCCACAATCAACCTCTTGTATTCCTAGACCTATCTCAGCCTCTGCTTCCAGAACAGCCAAACTGATGCACTATCCCGTCACCAGAACACCCAGACCTATACAAAAATAATTTTAGAAAATCATTTGTAATATTTTGATAACCTTTACTTATAAAAACATACTGTATGTTGAAAGTGAACCCTTGCTATAAAGTTTATCTGACAACTTATAAGGATAGAAAAGAATATATTTAATGGCATTTTAGCTTGATTCGTGTATTTTAAATATTTAAGTAAATACTACAGATATGTCTCTATTGCTACTCTTATTCCCAGCCCCACAAATATTAGAGGTGAGTGTGAGTAAGAGAGAGAGGGGGTGGCAGTATCAACAAATACTACATTACAAAGAGAACTCAAGCATTCCCCACCCAAATGTCCATGATCCTACTTTCTAGATGGTTTACACTTTATTACCTACACTCCATCCATGGCAACTATCTGGACTACCAGTCACATCAGAAATAACTTGTCTGAGGCTCCAGACAAAGAAAAGTCCACAGGGGATTGATTGGGGTCTTCCTCATTCTTTTAATGAATCTGCATTTACAGGGAAATTGTCGTGTACCTCACCCTGTGGTAGGTCCTTCAGCATCCAGAAGATGTATCAATCACCGCATTCAGACAAAAAAAAAAGTTTACAATCTGACAAGAAAGAGAAGTTGCAGAGAAATCAACCAAATAGTGAAAGACCCAGGAGAGAGGTGGGACTCCAGCCCTGGGTGTCAAAATTCATCTTCACAGTTTAACTCACTCCTGTGCGTAGATCAGCACCACACACAGATGTGGTGTCTGCCAGCCCTCTGCCTCCTTGAGGAACATGACTGTCACCCGGTCACCATGACAAGCTTGGGTAACCCTTCAAACCATGGCCCTGCCCTTTCCAAATCGGACTTGTGACCCCACCCTTACTCCTAGGGAAAGCAGGCTTCAGAGAGCTGGTGTGAAACCTCCCTCAGTCACTCTGACATTAGTTTCCACGTTAATCATTTCAGGAAGAAAAAGGAATTTGTCTCCAAGATGACTCAAGACCTTTACGAGAAAGGTTGTAAGTAATGGCATGTTTTTGCTGACGACAGTAGTGCTTTTTTGAGATATGAGCACTTACTTATCTCACTGTAAGTGAATTAAGATTTGAAACCCCTTTTATGAGGGGAACCAAATGGCTTCAGGGCCAGTCAGTGCCAAGCCCTGTTTCAAGCAGCTTCTTCAACAATGGCCCACCACCACCTTCCGGAAACATGAGCAGAAGGCTCTTACCCGGATTTCCTTTTATCCCTTTTGCGCACTGGCTCCATTCTAAAATACGCACCCAAATCTAGTATTATAAGACCGTCTATTCTGGTTTACAAAATACCCCACGACGACTTCTCTTCTAATACAGAGAATAGTGAACAAGTGCAAACCTAATCTGCGACAATGACACAGTGGATCACTGGTCTCCATGACCTTTTGAATTCATAGGAGGGAAGAGACCATCATAGGAGTTTTCAGAAGGGGTGGCTGCATTTCTCAGATAGAACACTCCCTCTCTCTGATTCTGCTCCTATACACAGTCCTTCAGGGAAGGGAAAGGAGCAGAGAGGCTTTAAATCCTTGAGATACTAACAATTGATGCTAAAATATATTCCATTAAGCTATAATATGCTCTATACGACTTTGAAATTTAGACACTTTTAGGCTAAAATTTAAGGCATGTTAACATGGCATACTTAAAGATCCCAGCCCCCAAACCGAGATAGATGTGCAAATGTCAAACTTTCTGACCCATGTTTATTTCATCGTGCATTGGGTCTGTTAACCTTAATCCAGCAGAGTTGTGAAGATGAATGATATGCTGTAATAACACCCAATACAGTGCCTAATATTAAAGGGCAGTTGCATTTAGAAATAGTAATAACTGGTATGTACTAAGTGGTAGGCACCCGGCTAAATGCATTTCACACATCATCACACTGAACCAAATAAGAACCTTATGAGACAGGCACACCTGTTATGTTAGGGTTGTCGGTTAAACTCCAGCATGCCCTTTTAAATTTGAATTTAGCATGCCATGCAAGATCTGGAATATACTTAGACTAAAAACCTCATTATTTATCTTAATTCAACTTAGATGAAGTATTCCGTATTTTCATTTGCTAAGTCCAACAACCCTCTATTATTCCCATCAAATGACTAGGCACCAAGTGCTGAGGTGCTTGCCCAGGGTCACAGAGCTAGCAAGTTGTAGAAGAGAGATTAGACTCCATCAGGGCCAGGGCACTAAAACCTCACACTGTATCCTTACTCTTCCCATTGCCGTAACACCCAGCAGGGTGCCTGAGCTACTCTGCACCCTTACTTGGGATGCCAGAAGAGTGAGTCTCCGCTCTTCCCAGTCTGGGATTCCTGGATGTATAGGATCCTAATAGGAATCTAGACAATGATGTCAATAAGTAGAACAGTGGAGATCATATGAATAAGCTTGCATAGCATTCATTACTTACACTGACTTCACCAAGGCCAATGGAGAAAACAGGAGGCCATTCCTACAAGGAAACTCTTTATCCTTGACCTGATGTTCCAATTTCCTAGTGCATACTCCCAACTTTATGAGAACTATCAAATATGCCTCACACCACTATCAGCTAAGTCACTAAATGACAGTGCTAGGTCCCAAGTAAGTCTGTAAACTCATCAGTGAATATTGATCTGGGATATCTTTCATTCATTTTAAGAAACACAGCAAGAGCCAAAAATACTTAGCAACTATTTTTCTAATTTATGATAGTGGGTTCCATCCTAATCTTTGGCCAATGCTAATGACTATGTAATAGATGTATCTGGAAATCTTTCTCAGCAGCTCAACTGGATCAACTGACAGTTGCAATGTATCTTCTTTGGGTTCAGTCTTTCTGTTATATCTCAAGGAAGCAATCTTCAAGGAGGAAGAGAATTAAAGAATGGTATTGTACTAAAGGTAATGCTTACACTTGGTGGGGCTGCACTAAATTCCTCTGTGACCCTTCCTTGTTCCTTTGACATTCGACTCTGCTGGGTTACCCAGCCCCAGGGAGCAGCCCCTCCTGCCCCCATGGCTGGTGCAAACCCTGCCGTTGTAGAGATCCCCCATAACGGAGGTGAGGGATCGACACTGATGTTTCCCCGACCTTGCAGGAACTAGGAAACCACTAGTGTGAGAAAACACCACAAAACCTCCACCTGCAGCACGACTGCTGATTCTGCCAGTCGTGAGGAACCACAAATGGAGAAACTGGCCAATTGGCAAAACCACAAGCTAAAGCTAACACAGGTATTTCTGTTTCTCACTTTCTATCATAGTTAGTGTGAGTCGTAGTAGCTTTGTCTAAAGAACTGGCTTTTCCTGGGACAGAGCTTTAACTTCACAAAGAATTTTATGAGCCTTGAGTATTTACTACTGGAAAACATATTTACATAATATACATCATTATGAACTATCTAATGTTATATATTTAATAGTCCCTCTTATTGATTTTACAAATTTGGAAAACATACAATATTTAAAAATTAGTAATACATAGTTATAGAATATAAAACAATATTTTATATTATGTACATAATGCAATATTTTAAATTGTATACATGTGCATATATGCACACGTGTACATTGGGGAAAGAGAGAGGTATAATGCACCTAATCATGCAATCTGCTTTTGGGGGGATTGATGATCGATGACCTATTAGTTTCAGCAAAAGTCTTGAAGGGACAATAGTGAGCTCAGTGCGGTCCCAAATTGAATACACTTTTGTCTTCAACTTTCTATCTTTGGTTCAAAACTTCTAACACCACAGAGGTTATTCCACCACCTTTACATAGTAGAATGAAGTAAAACATTTAACAAACACTTTGGAGAAGTTCTATCATATGGATATTAACAGAGGAGGAACTATCCATAGATAAAATGATATTTCTTTTTCTCTGTTTTTATCTATTCAATGAGCAGGGTTTTTCTTAGCACCATGGAAATTTTATGGCTAGTTTGCACAATCATTCTGATCAATTGTAATTCTATCATCATAGGGAATATGATTTAAATTTCATGTTATGATCTAACCTTTATTTATGCCCTTGTATATCTCATACTTTTTCTAGTTATTCCCATCATTTATGTTATACTATTAATGGCATGCAAGGAAAGGCTTGATATTAATTACAAATTGGTTTAAAACTCAAGAACCTTTGTCTGCTTCATTGCAGACATTTGCATAATGGCTTTCTTTCATTCCTTTTAGTACCAGATAATTGAGTTAGAATATCTCTGTTAAACAAATACCCTTTCGGAAAGACTCTTGGACCTACTGATAACCCTTGGTAGAATAAGGCTACCTGTAACAAAGTGAAGGAATGTCTCATTTCCCTTATATGCAACATAAATTCTGGAATTTAAGGTTTTGAATCGTGGTATGGGGGATTGAAAAAATAAAAAATTATTGGACCCTAACTGGAAAACAGGTGGACAAGGGACACAAGTGACAGTTGTCAAGTTGAGTCTGCTAATAAAATTCAGATAGTTCCCTTACCTCACAGAAGATATAAGTAAAAGAGGGCTGGGGTAGGTTGTGGGCAGTTTTCATTGGTGAAACTCTCGATTGTTCCAGAATTCAAGTTAATCGTGCAGAGACCCCAGAGCATTAGAAAGCTCAGCTACCGAAAAATACTTGGTTGGTTACTCAGCCATCAGTGCGCTTAACCTTACTTTTATTATTTAATCAAATAATAATAACCTCATTCTTAAAATGCTAAAAAGTGTCTATGTATCTTGGAATAAATCTGTGTCCTCAGTTTATAGCTCAAACTTATCTGTTCATTTTTTCCCTAATTTTTAGATTACATTCGCCTTTTTTGTTTTGGTCATATTGATTTTCTCAAAAAAAGAAGAACACATGTTTAACCTTCACATGTGTATTCTTTATGCATAGGATTATTTTGTGTTTAAAGTTCATTCTTTCTTAGTGTTAATTATTTGTATTACTTATTTTCTGTATCAATCTGTTATTCTCATCCAGACTTCTCAAAGCATTTTTAATCAAACATCGTGAGGTCTCTTTTGCTGTTCTACTTTAGTGTAACTGAATTGTTGTTTTGATTTTATTTTCATTTGCTTTTCTACTTCCAGGATTTCTTTCCAAGACTATAAATCTGGCTGATTTTTATACTTCCACATTTCCTACAATCTCCTTTACCAGGATAACCCATGCAGCCGTGTTCCATTAAATTCCCTCTTGCATTTTATATTACTTTTAAGTATATGTTACCTTCATTCATTAATACCTGGTAATGTTATGCTATTCCTCCCCTTTTTTTCTATTAACGAAGATACTTAAACCACTGCTTGCTATGCAACCTCTTAATTATTATTTCTCCATCAGTATTTAGTCAGCTTCAATTCAACTTATTATATTAATTCATTCCACTTGCAAATGAAGAGTATATAATATACTTTCCTACAAAAAATGGCACTACAAAACCTAAAACTGATCTCAGATATGAGTTTTAAAATACTGAAAAAAGAGAAAACTATAAAGGTGAAAAATGCAAAATAAATGAATTGTATTAAAATATGCTATCTTATAGCAGAATGTGATATTGTTGTATACTTTCAAAACCCATGTGTTCCAACAAGACTTCAGAAGACAAAGTCCTAACTTATGGATAATAGGCATCTTACCAAGTCACACAAGTCTCTCTTTTTGTGAGAATTACAGGCCCTACATCTGTGGGTTTGCTGTACCAAAGGCAAACCGTTTTCCATGGAGCTCAAAATGCCACCGTTCAAATGAAGTTGCTCTATCCAGTGTTACCACTTACCATAATGATTGTTCCATACAATAAGTTAATGGGCAATATTACTTAAGATTTGATTTCATGCTTAATTTTAGTTTCCCCCATTTAATTATAAGTCAAAGACACTAATCAAACTTCTCTCTAAATCACTGTCTGAGGCCAGTGAATTTCCTATCCATCACAGAGGGAAATCTATTCCCCTCCTCTAGAGCAGATTTAGTGCCTTTCTCGTAAGTTCTCATAACACAGTGTCCCTTTCTATCTTGGCGTTTACCACAGCTGTCGTTATGTTAGGGTGAATGTAGTTGTCAGCTCGAGCAGGCCTCCCGGGCAGCCCCACCCTCAGCCCCTGGACCTGCCCTGGTGAGTGCCTGCCGGTGACAAAGCTCCAAGCTCCGTAAACATTTGTTGTCTGAATGTGAATGAACTCTGGTGTTAGCTATCCCAAGGCTATCGCTGCAAAACTTCTATTGCAGAGCACTTTTGAGCAGCTGCAGAATGGCACTTTGTGAGTTAAGTTATAAGCACTTATAACATTTCCCAAACAACAGTCGACACTTGACCTCAGCACCTACCTGCAACATTTCTCAAATGAGCAACATTTGGGGGTGGGGGGAACTTTCTGTAAATGCTTTCACAGAGATGAAAAGAATGAGCAAATTAAATAGATGACAAAATTTGTCTTAGGAGTCTGTGTGAATTCAACACAGGGACCAATAGTGTACAATTGAAGATACAAATATCTCACAGGTAAACTAGTGCTATACCTTGAAATGATCGTTTTTTGAATGGTGGTGGCATTTTGGAATACAAATCAGGTGTTACAGCTGGTCACTACAGAACTGTGCAGAGAGAATCATTATTTCTTTTGTATGGTTTTGCAACAGACTAAGCACTGTTCTTGATATTTTTTCCTTTCTTTTATGTTCCGTGTGTATGCAATCTCAATATAGATGCTTCTATAGTCTACTCTATGAAACACAGCTGTGAGATTATTGCTAACTTGTACGTTAAAGAAAGAAACACAATCGAGAGGCCTGGATACAGTGAATAACTGATGAGAGCTGTGATTGAAATGTCTTTTCCCACTTCCACATTTCCAAATGCAGTAGCAAAAAGGAGGTCATTTGCATATGCTCCATGACAGTGGAATGCAATCTTAATAATTTGTGTATTTCAAACCAAGTCTGGGTTTTGCTATTATTATCTATGTTAATCAAACTGTAAGTTCATAATTTCCTGTTATTATTACTCTAGTCTTTATCCTATTATTTAAAAAAATTAGAAAGTGGGTATCATTGACCTTGTTTAAAATCAAATGTTGATGTATAATTTTATTACTGAGCCAGCTCTTCCACTTACAAAATAGTACTGGTGTCAAGCTGATATCGTAAGAATAATGAAATGAGAAAGAGGGAGGGAGGGAGGGAAGAAAGGGTAGAAAAAGAAAAGGAGGAAGCGAGGCAGAGAGAAGTGAGAAAAGGGGGAAGAGAGGAGGTAGGAGGAAGAGAAAGGATCTTAACTCTTTTTAACAGGCTAATTTGAAACTAGCCCTCTGCTGCAGCCTGCCGCCAGACTGGAGAACTACAAGTGAGAAAACATACTATTGGCAATAACAAATTCATTATTAAGTGCTTTAAAATCTGCAGTCTTCATAACTGTATTATAATAATCCAACAGGGTAGGCCTAAAACAAAGCATCTATGTTGTTTCTCAATTAGAAAATATATTAATTAACTCTGTGCAACAGAACGTGTAAATATTGTAATACAGTTCCAAACGGGAAAGTCATAACCTGGCTCCTAGACAATCCCTGGTTAGTTAAAGACTCGCTTAAAAGAAGCTCATTTTTTGACCAAATAAAAATATAATGGGGGCAGAGCATAGATGAAAATCACTGCATATGAGGAGACTGTCATTTTAAGGATCTGCTTTTGGCCAGAGGGAAACTCTGAGACTACATCTGAACATTTAAAATGTTGGACAGGTATATAAAAAGGGTAAGACATCTGTGGTAAATGGCCAGCGGTTTTTTTCATGGAATTCCTGATGGAAGCAAACATGAGACTTTGGGGTAAACTTCTCTGTTTTAGCAAAGCTCACTGGTGAATTCTTAGAGTCAAAACTCAAAAACTTGCTCAGTCACTGGACACTGGTGAGAAAACCATGGGTATTAAATGTTTAATAACCAAAAGGGCTTTTAATTGATGGAGAGGGCTTTCTGTCAGACACACACACACACACACACACACACACACACACACACACACACACAATTTTGTCTTACAAGACTTTATAATTTTTCTAGTAGCTAAAGGGAAAGACTTTAGAGCTTCTGGAACAGGCCAAAATAAGCATTAAAGAGAGGCTATTCTTGGTTGGAAAGTTTCCCACAGAGACCATGGTATTTGAGACCTCAGGGAAGAAAAGCAACTAAGAGGTCCGGCCTATGGCCCTGGGGCCAGGGACTCGACACTGAGTTAAGTTTTCTGTTCTGTGTTATAAGTCTCTTGTGATATCTTCCAATTTTTTAGTTCAATGTTAATCAGTGCAGTTAGTTGAAGTATCCGTTTCCAGAATAAATAACAAATCTGTTAGAATAAAAATTCGGAAGAAAATTTTCAATGTAATAGGTTGAGGACAGCTTCTAAATTTTTCTTAAATTCCCTTGAAAAGCAAAGTATGTGGGAACCTTAGACACGAGTGAGGGGTCATGGATTAGAAGCTGGTACGGAGCTGCTTCATTTTAAAGAAAAAGAGGGAGAGAACGACCTCCGGTATGTGATTGGAGAAAGATCTTAGTGACACAAGGCAGAGCTCTTGGTGGCTCCAGAGAATGAGACTTTGAATAAGCCTGTAAAATCCTCTTCTTCAGAAGAACTATAATAAAATAATGCAAATAATATCATTTAATGACTAAGTAGTATGTCCATTCTTAGCCACCCTCACAAAATCCCCGTGAGGTGCCTTTGTTAACGCTTTCTATAGGTGAGAGAGTGGCCTTGGTGGGCAACACTGCTGCCTCCACCTCAGTGCCAGCTGAACCATATTTCTCCCAGTGCGGGCCACACTGGATGGTTGTCTACCGAAGACATGGAGTCATTCTGGACTTTCCGTAAGACATTATCATCTCAGGCTCTTAAAAGAAGGAGAGAGACAAATATGTATAACTATATATCTATATGTAGTATATATAACATATAGTTATATATGTCATAACTATAGTTATGACATATATGACATATATAACTATATATCTATATATAACTATATATCTATATATAGTATATGTAACATATAGTTATAGTTATATATGTATATATATATTATATACACATGTTTGTATACAGTGTATATATAGTTG
>PVKM010045908.1:0-11827 GCA_004027735.1 Carollia perspicillata
GGGGGGGACGCTGCACGTCCTCCCCCAGGGCCAGGGCGCAGTGCCTGCACGCACACTCTGCAGACGGGGGACACGGGCTCCCCGCGGGGGCGGGGGGGGGGGGGGCGGGCAGGGCGGCGGGAAGCCCGTCTGGGCCCAGAGCAGCGCCTGCGTCCGTGCTCTCCCCCTCTCACCAGGGGCCAGGGGCGCACTGGGGGGCAGCCGCTTCCCCCCGGCCAGTTAAGGCTCTTCCTCTCCATAGTTCTTACCTAGCATCGGGGGTAGTGTGTGCTAGAAACCTCCAGTTCTGATGATTCAGTAGCGTGTTTCCCCCTGAAGTCCAGGGAGCCTGTTTGCAGAGCCCCTCTCCTCTGTTGTAAACAGCGTTTCAGGGTACAGTTGGGATTCAGGCGAGCGCTCACCCAACACTCGCCTGTGGGGAAGACGCTCCCTTCTGTCCGAGACGCAGGAATTGATTTCTCTTTGTTACCTCCCGTGGACATTGCTGATCATTGCTTTTCTTCCTTTTGTGTGGAGCTAGGGCTTTGTTTTCACAAAATTATACCAGGCAGTTTGTTTCGAATGCACAGACACTTGTGCTAACCTTATTTAAAAGTGTCAGTGGCCTGCATGGCTCTGCGCCTGAGCCGTCCCAGCCTCCTCTTCCCTGTGTTGGAGAATTTAGAATTTTCACCTGTGGCTGAGAGGGGTTGTGTTTCTCATCTAGTATCCTTTTGGAAATTAGATTTAGAATGTTTCAGAGAAATAATAAGGGAAAGACTAAAATGCAAAAAAAACCCAAACCCCAAAACTTAATCTTCTCAACTCTCTGTTTCTGTTTATTTCAAGATGTAAAAAGATGGTCCCAGCTTCAAAGAGATTCACCATACACAGGTCCTCCAATGTTCTCACGCTGTCTCTGAAACGCTTTGCGAATTTTACCGGTGGAAAGATTGCCAAGGTATGTAGACACTGAAGCCTCTTACGTGAGCCTGTCAAGGCTGAGCGTCGGTGGCCTTGAGCCCAACCGAGCAGCTCGGTTGCCAGGCCGCCTGAGTCCCTCCAGCCCTCGGTGGAGGGAGGATCGCCACAGCGTGGCGCTAGTGCTATGCCTGTGTGTGCGTGAGCGTGCGGGTTCGTCTGTGTCCTTCGGCTGGCTAGACTTCCTGATGATGAGCCTGTCAGCTGTTTCCCAGATGCGGACTTCGTCGGTGAGGCGAGGGCGGGTGCGGAGAGAGCGTCGTCTGAAGTCCGGGGAGGGCTCCTCGGTGCCTCTCGTCGCTCTCCCATCTAAGTTTGTTCTCTCGGTTGGCCGTGTTCTGATCGGCAGGCAGTACACTGAATTTTCCCGTTTCCTTTCCACTTGCTGAAGATTGAAAGTGTTCCAAAAGTCAGTAACATACGAGAGAAATAAGCAATCCGTTCCTGAATTACTAGAGAAAGATAAGTGATGAGCAAAGTCCAGAGTTGTCCTGTGACTATCTCCTTGGATGGATTTGAAGAACTCACTTAATATGGATTGTTAATTGTTCTGAGAAAACAAAGGATACAGTGGGATTGCATTGAATACACTTGGATTCAGCCCCGGCCGGGTGGCTCAGTTGGTTGGAACACAGTTGTGGGTTCGACTCCTGGTCAGGGCATGTGCAGGAGGCAATTAATGAATGTTTCTCTTTCTTCCTTCTCCTCTCTCTAAAAATAATTTTAAACATTTTTAAGTATTTTATTTATTTTTAGAGAGAGGGGATGGGAAGGAGAGAGAGGGAGAGAAACATCAATGTGTGGTTGCCTCTCATGTGTCCCCAACTGGGGGCCTGGCCTGCAACCCAGGCATGTGCCCTGACTGGGAATCGAACCCGTGACTCTTTGCTTCACAGGCCAGTGCTCAATACACTGAGCTACACCAGCCAGGGCTAAAAATAATTAAATTTTTAAAAAATCTTTAAAACATATCCTTACGTGAGGATTAGAAAATAAAAACAATTTCAGCTGGCCCTGGCTGAGTAGCTCAGCTGGTTAGAACGTTGCCTGGTATGCCATGGTTCTGGGTTTGATTCCCCGTCGGGGCACAGATAAGAGTCGACCAGTGATGTGTGGATGAGCAGCGGATCAATGTTCCTCCCTCCCCCCAAATTAATACATAATTTTTAAAAATAAATACACTTAGATCCAGGTATGTCCAAGTTAATCATGTGGTTCAGTGAGCTAGGTGTCCGCCAGAAAGTCGTAGGGTGTCGTCTTCTGCAGGCAGCCTGTCCTACCCCGCCCCTGAGAACCCCCCACTGAGCCCGGGGCAGGAACTGCGCCTTCGGGAATGACGTCCCTGTCCCTCCTCCCGTTTCTGTGCAGGATGTGAAATACCCTGAGTACCTTGACATTCGACCGTACATGTCTCAACCAAACGGAGAGCCGATCATTTACGTCCTGTATGCGGTCCTGGTGCACACTGGCTTCAACTGCCACGCGGGCCACTACTTCTGTTACATAAAGGTGAGCCGCGGGGCCGGGCTGGGGTCTCTCTGCAGTGTGCTCTGGGGCGGGGCAGTGCGCTGCTGGGGGAGGAGGGACTTTCGTAGTTAAAATGGGAAGTTGCACTTCTCTCACATTTCTCTAGACGGTGTTTCCTGGTTCCCTGCTCACACTGAACATCTCTTGTATCGGCTCTCTTCCAGGCTAGCAATGGCCTCTGGTACCAGATGAACGACTCCATCGTATCCACCAGCGACATCAGATCGGTGCTCAGTCAGCAAGCGTATGTTCTCTTTTATATCAGGTATTGTCAAGGCAACAGATTCCTGAGCTTCCGGCCACATCGTCCTGGTTCATCTCATCAGCACGTTGAATTCAATACTGAGTTGTTTCTAGAGCAGCAGCTCGATGCCGGGGAGAGTAAGGAATGTAGCTTCTGAGTGCAGGTCCTGGTTGGCTTTAGCTTCCAGCTCTTCGGCAGGTTAACCATGAAACGCGTTCAGAGGAAAGGAAAGGTGGTACCTGGGGAGGGCGGGCTGCTGCTGCTGGCCGCAGACTGGGGGCCTGGGGCCCGTGGAGGCCTCGGGAAGGGGATTCAGAGCATCTGGGTGTGGTCCCCACCCCGTGCCGGCTGTTTCTCTGCTGCTGCGGCCGCGGACTCTGCCTCGCTGATGTCACTGCCGGGGCGTGTGGCCTCGGAGAAGATCAGAGCTGTGCTCCGGGGACTTGTCTGTGGCAGCGCCAGACTAAGAGCGCTCTGCAGCTTCCGACAGTAGCAGAGTGAGCATACAAGTTGTAGCGGACCGTGCGTTGAAATGTGCAGCGATCAAAAGCAATCTTTGTAAAGCTTTTTTTCCTTGATGACATGAGAGAGTGCTCAGTGTATATGGAGGAAAAGCAGTTTGAAATTTTACACGCTGTCGGAAAAGACAGTGGAGGCTGAAGTGTGGAGGGTAACCTCCTAAACCTCCGAGGTTCCTCCGAGGGTCAGAGGACGCACGGTAGGCTTGTTCTGACTTTTCTGGCTGCTACAGGTTTTCTGTAGTGGTGTGTGTGTGTTCATCAATCGGGAAATACAATGAGACTGAAATCAAAGTAGACCTCGGAGAGTGGCATCCTCAGGACACGCAGTTAGAAGCACCGCTTGCCCGGTGGCCCCGCCGGTCTGCCGGTCTGAGCCCCGGCCTTCGCCGGGCCCGGCGGGAGAGCCCATGGGCAGTGCCGGCCACTGCAGCAGACCCGTCCGCGCTTGGAGGGTTACGAGTGCCTGTCTTCTCGCGAGATGTCTCATGTGGCCCTAAGCAAGTCGCTCTCTGTCCTCAGGTCCCACGATGTGAAAAACGGAGGTGAACTCACTCATTCCACCCTCAGCCCCGGCCAGTCCTCGCCCCGACCAGTGATCAGTCCGCGCGTGGTCAGCAGCAAGCCGGCCGCGCCGGGGTTCATCGGACCGCAGCTCCCCACGCACGTGATGAAGGTAGCCAGCTGCGGGGAGGGGCCTTCACGTTCACTTCAGAAACGCGTCGTTCGGATCCTCAGGCCGGCATGGCACCGAGCTGCCGTGGCCTCACACACAAATGAATTTCTTGTCAAAAAATTGTGTCTGTCACTCAGTACGAACTACCTCAAACAGGCGGCACATCTCCGAGTTTGGGTGCAGTGGTCGAGGAGCGGTCTGGGCACGAGCGTTTAAATGCTAGTGAGTGTAGCTCTCCCGCTGGGCCTCCATCCACGTAACGCTCGCATAGCGGGGATCCCTTGTGGACGCTGGCCTCCAGGGAGTGACCCTGTGGCCCACACTGCTGTTATCGCACCTGGTTCGCCCTTGCGGGAGGGTGGCGTTCTTCTGCCTGCCGGCCAGCTGGGTGTGACCGCACTCCCAGGTGGCCTCTTGGGGAGAAAGGAGGACATGCCTGGATCTTACGACGCTCCAAGGCTTCGTGGAGCAGAGCCTCCCCTTCCAGTCGATGTGTGTGTCGAGGTGGTAGACGGCCTGTGTGCGTGCTGGCGTGACCCTGTCACCTGTGAGCAGCCGTGCCGGGCAGGTCGCTCTGGTTTGGAGTCAGCAGACTGCCTAGTTGTGTGCTGCTCCTGGTGCACGTCGGACAGTGTGCGGGTCAGAGCAGACCCCCAGGCCCAGGGCCCCTGGGGGCCGGGCAGGCGCTGGGCTCCTCCGCTGGGCTCTGGGTGAGGGTGACCGCGGACACCCGGAGAAGAGTGCGTGCCCTGCGTTGAGGGGTGGCTGTTGCTGGGTTTTCAAGAGGCCCTCTCCCCAGCCCCTCCCGTGAAACCTTCCAGTGTTAAGGCAGAACTAAGAACTAGTGCAGGTATTCGAGGGAACGTTGTGAAGGCCGGACAGAACTTGTCCACAAGCCAGATCCCACCCATGGGCCCCAGTCGCAGTCTCCAGGGCACAGGAGCAGGAGTGGGAATCTCGAGCGAAAGGACTGCGTGAGCGGGGTTCGGAGACGCCCTGGGGGCGGCGCACAGGCAGCTCTCGTGGGTCTGCCCATGCGGCTGGCTGCTGCGCTACCTCGGGGCGGTGCCCTGCCGCCTGGCGCTTCCTTCTGCCTGTGCCCACCGGGCTCCCGAGAAAACCAGCCATGGAGAATACACGGGACTCCATGCTGGGAGGGGCCTGCTTGTTTCTGGTTGGAGCGGGAGGAATTTGGTCTGGGCACTGTTCTCGGGATAAAGCGGTGGTCTGTTGACAAGCCACCGGAAGACAGTGGCCTGTGGAAGGGTGTGGCAGGCGGGGGCGGAGAGGAAGTGTTTCTGGTACGTGAAGTTTGTTACTTGTGAGAAGAAAAAGGCCAGAGGGGATTCCATGCTATTCTCGCACGCTCACTAGTGGGCTGTGGTCTGTCTTCCAGAACCCGCCTCACTTGAATGGGACCGGACCATTGAAAGACACACCGAGCAGTTCCCTGTCAAGCCCAAACGGAAGCACCAGCGTCAGCAGGGCTGGTCCTGTTAACGCTTCGACCTCCGTTCAAAACTGGTCAGTGAACAGGCCCTCAGTTATTCCGGAACACCCCAAGAAACAAAAAATCACAATCAGTATTCACAACAAGTTCCCTGTCCGCCAAGGTCAGTCGCAGCCCAGCCTTCACAGCAGTGCTTTGGAGAGCCCTGCCAAGCCCGCCCCCTCCTCTACCATTACCAATTCTTCCGCAATACAGTCTACCTCGAGTGCACCTCCCGCGCTGGTCCCCAGTCAGGGCCCGAAGCATACGGCCCCGAGTGAGTCCTGCTCCAAGCCAGTGATGAACGGCAAGTCCAAGCTGAACTCAAGTGTCCTGGTCCCCTACGGCGCCGAGTCCTCGGAGGAGTCGGACGAGGAGGCGAAGGGCCTCGGCAGGGAGAATGGCCTGGGCACGGCCGAGAGCACACACGCTCCTGCTCAGGTCGCTGAGGAGGACGAGGCCCCTCCGCTCGAGCTCCGAGAGCCAGTTCCTCTAAATGGTGCTAATGACGGCGCAGACAGCAACCCGAAAGAAAACGGGCTGTCGGCGGACGGTGCCAGTCGCCAAGTCCAGCCTGCTCTGCACTCAGAAAACCCCTTTTCCAAGGCCAACGGTCTACCTGGAAAGGCGAGTGGGTGTCGGCGAGGGTGGGGCGGGCTCTGCCTCGGCTGCGTTCTCGGCTGCGTTCACGGCGGGCCCGCTGGGCCGGGAGTGGCAGCTGGAGTTAAAGCAACTTTGTTTCCCACTGCAGCTGATGCCTGCTCCTTTGCCGCCTCTCCCAGAAGACAGAATCTTAGAGACCCTCAAACTCGGCCACAAAGGGAAAGGCTCCACGGAGGAAGCCAGGTAAGGCCCTGACGAGGGGCCGCAGCCGGCCTGGGCCGCGCATGCCTCACTCGCTCCGTGCGGGTCTCAGCACGGACCGCGTCTGCACGTGGCACCCGGCACGGGCTCCCTGAGCCCTTTCCGTGACCAGTGCATGAAGGTGCGTGCAGGTGACAGGGCGCTGCTTCCCCCTGTGAGACAGCACACACGTCGCTTTGCCCCTTCTGGAGTGCCGGTGTTAAATTCGTCAGTAAGACGGTCCGCTTCCACTTCGTTTGTAGAGAGAAACGTCAGTACATTGACCTAAGTGTACGGGAAGGAGTCTGTAACGCACTTGCATTCCCACACATAAGCGACCAGGTGAGAGTGCGTGAACAGAGGCCCTGGCGTGGGTGCGGCTGGGCCGCGGTGCACACAGGCGCTGTCAGGGACGGTGGCTCCCGTGGGGGGCGGTGCTGAGTGACGACTGACCGTCTCTAGATGGACACCATAGGTAGCTCCCGGGAAGTCTCATCTCAGTGAAAACTGCCTCTGGCATCGTCACTGGGTTCCCCCCCCCCCGTGGACACTGGGACGTGGGGGCAAGGACACTCCCCCGTGATACGGGCCTGCCTGTCCCCACCCGCCAGTGCCCACGGGGTCCCCGATCATTTCGACAGCCCAGAAATGCTCCCCACACTTCAGAATGGCCCTCACTGGACCGCTGTTGGGAGGCTCCCCCACGTGGGTGGACAGAGTCTCGCTGTACCCGCTCCCAGTTCACCGTCTGACCTGCGTGCTGCCCTCCGCTGCCCTCCCCGTCCGGCTCAGGGTGTCCTCGCGGGTCGGGCACGTGTCGGCGATCACAGGCCGTCGTGTCAGCACTGTGTGTGGGGTGGGCGGGCCTGACGCCACGTGCCAGCTGGAGAGCCGCCCTGCGGCGCTCGGGCAGACTTGTGCACGCTGACTTCACGTGGGTTCTCGCTCCCAGATGGTTTCCTGCTGAACAGTGGGGGCCCCTGTAGGGTTTCATCGTTTCCCCGGCAGCTTGCAGTACCCTTGAATACATACATCAAAAGCCCTCCAGCAGTCGAGGGCGGAGATCAGGTGCTGCCGAAGGCTTTTCTGCAGCTCCAGGACGCTCACAGGTTACAGGCGCTTCCCTGAGCCCTCCAGGGCCTCTGCGGGCCCTCCGACCTGACCAGGCTCAGTGACTGAGAGGAATTAGAAGTCTGTCTCTGAGAGCAGATGTAGCCGAGATCCACAGGACTGCTGTGAAAAAATGGGACAGGAGACAGGCTGGGTATACAATTTAGTGTTTTTATTTAATGAAGGAAAGAGAAAATTCCAAGTTCCCAAAAATGGTAAGCTCACTATTGGGTTTCAACCAGATAGTAAAGCCATAAAATACTTAGTGTGTGGCCAATAGATGGATGTTTTGAAGTGTCTGTCCCTGTGAGTCAGTGACAGAAACCCGTAAAGCAGTGTGGGGAATGACTAACGTGTCTTTGTTTTGGTGGGGCTGCAGTGCCACTGGATCAGAAGGAGGCTCGACGGTGCGGCCCGAGGCAGGCCTGGAGCCCGGCAGCCCCGCTCCTGACTGCCGGGAGGAACTGGAGACGGTCCCGAGCCTTAGCAGCAAATTAAAGAAGGCGTTGCCACTCTCCGACCCCGGCACCAAATCTACCAAAGAAGAAGTCTCTGAAAACATTTCAGCGAAACCTGGGGAGTCTTTGCCTGGTGCCGACCACCTTTGTACCACCAACAAGAACAGCACTAGGGATGACCACCTTTCTGAACCGTGCGACCCTGGGAATTCAACAGGCGATCAGAGCAAAGCGTCCCAGGATGTGACAGGGGCACTGTCAGAGAGTCCCCAGGACTCGACAGCAGCGGAAGCCACGGGGAGGTTGAGCCCGAGTCCCTCGGCAAGGGCCGAGGACGACAACACGCAGGGACCCTCTGTGCACAGCGGCCCAGACAAGGGCGTGGAAGCAGGAGCAGAAGATGCGCCCGACGGAACGGGGGCACCTGCCAACGAGCTGCCCTCTCCTCCGCTGGACAAGGTCACAGAAAGCCATTCAGAAGCCAGTGGGGCTCCTGAGCAAAGTTCCGGGGACCAATGTGAAGAGAATAAGGCTGGGCAAAGAGTCCAGGATCATTCCCCAGTTAAGGAAAAAATCAGCAGCCTCCGAAAAGTTGACCGAGGACATTATCGCAACCGGAGAGACCGCTCCTCCAGTGGGGAGCACCCGAGGGACAGCAGGAGCAAGACAGAGGACCATTACCACAGGAGGCGGCACCCCTACATGCGAGAGCGGGCGCCGCAGGGCCGCTTCCGGGCAGAGCATTGCAGCGGGGGCCCGCACCACCCCTGCCAGCACCACGACCTGGCCAGGCACCGCCACCACCGCTCCCGGAGCGGAGGCCGGTCCGACCAGGGCTGGGGCGCACACCGCCACGCGGAAGGCGGGCACTCCTGGGGCCGGGAGAAGTACTACCCAGACAAGAGGAGGTGGGACAAGTGCAGGTATTACCACGACAGGTACGCCCCCTACACGGCAAGGGAGGCGTGGGAGTGGCGGCCTCTGCACGGCGACCGAGACTACGAGCGTGCGGGTCAGCACGGCGGCCAGCCGTACAAGGACTACTACCGGAGCAGAAAGGGCTATGAGCTGGCCGCCAGAGAGCGCGAGCGGCCCCACTTCAGCAGCCCCCGCGCGGGCCCTCCCCACGCCCTGCCTCCCTGCCCCGAGAAGTACCCCCACGAGAAGGCTGCACTTGGACCTGAAGGCAGCAGCTGTCACCTCGCCGATCAGTTTCACGAACACGAGAACGTCAAGTCCCGAAAACGGCGGTACGATAGTATGGAGCACGACGACACGTACGGAGAGAAGAAAGCCTGGAGAAGCTCACCGAGGGGCCCTGCAGAAGAGCCGAAAGTGAAGAAGCACAAAAAATCAAAGAAGAAGAAGAAGTCCAAAGACAAACACCGAGAGCGAGATTCCAGGTGAGGGCGTGGGCAGAGGTGTGCGCCAGGGCGGGGGCGGTCACTGGTCGCCCGCTTCCTGTCCACTGCGGACCCAGCCTGAACCCAGCTGGGGGGGCTGCGTCGTGTTCATGTTTTATTGGTGTGTCTCATCTCTGTGTGGGTTTTAAGAGTTTTTACGGGTTGCTAAAATTTAGCTCTGCTTTTAAGCTGTATCTCAACAGTATCATAAAATGCCTAAAAATCTCATTTCCCCAAAGTTGCCATTTTGATCAGTGGTTTATACCTCCAGGAGTCAGTGCAGTACTCTGTAGACGAAAACTCGGGTCGTCGGCCTCACAGGCGATGCTGACGTTCTCGGTGGCCGCACGTGCGCACATCGTCACGTGTTAGTGTTTCCCTCAGACCCGGCGACCGCCCGGGCGGCAGAGCGGGAGGCCGGCCCCGAGCGGGGCACTCAGACGCACCCTCTGCTGCTTCCACCTTTGGCCGTTTTTCTGTCTCCATTTCTCATTTTGGAATCTCACTGGGACGTGTGTTTTTGTATCTTTATTAATTTTACTTCTTAACTTTATCGTTTATTCTGTCGCGGTTGTTCCATCCCCCCGCTCCCTCAGGTGGTCCCTACGCTGTCATCCATGTTTGCGGGCCACGCACACGTCCCTTCAGCTACTCTGTCCCCTGTGCTGCGCGGTATTTACGTCCCTGACTGTACCGTCACTGACGGTGTACCTGGTCCCCTCACCTCCTTGCCCGTCCCCTGAGCCCCGCCCCCATCGGGCGCCCATCAAGCACTCTCTATGTCTGAGTCTGCGTCCGTTCTGCTTGTTCATCTGTTTCTCAGGTTCAGTTGCTAATAGGTATGTATGTGGTACTGCCTCATTGTTC
This sequence comes from Carollia perspicillata, assembly GCA_004027735.1. Taxonomy (NCBI): domain Eukaryota; kingdom Metazoa; phylum Chordata; class Mammalia; order Chiroptera; family Phyllostomidae; genus Carollia; species Carollia perspicillata. Next base: position 10,096 of record PVKM010045908.1, read on the forward strand.
ATATTCTGTAATTTTCTTCTTAAAGAAGACCCTTTAACATTTCATATAATACTGCTGGTTTGGTGGTGACGAACTCCCTTTAGCTTTTTCTTTTTTTAAAAGATTTTATTTATCTTTATAGGGGAAGGGAAGGAGAGAGGGAGAGAAATATCAATGTAGGGTTGCCTCTCATGTGTCCCCTGCTGGGAACTGGCCTGCAACCCAGGCATGTGCCCTGACTGGGAATAGAACCACGATCCTTTGGTTTGCAGGCCCGCGCTCAATCCACTGAGCTACGCCAGCCAGGGCCCTTTAGCTTTTTCTTGTCTGGGAAGCACTTTATCTGCCCTTCTAAATGATAGTTTTGCTAGGTAGAATAATCTTTATTGTAAGTCTTTGCTTTTTGTCACTTTGAATACTTGTTGCCAGTCCCTATTAGCCTGCAATTTCTGTTGAGAAATCAGCTGACGCTCTGTGGGAATTGCTTTGTAGGTGACTCTGATTCTCTTGCTGCTTTTCAGATTCTCTTTGTCTTTGACCTTTGGCATTCTAATTATGACGTGTCTTGGAGTGGGCCTCTTTGGGTTCATCTTGTTAGGGATTTTCTGCGCTTCCTGGACTTGTATGTCTATTTCCTTCACCAGGTTAGGGAAGTTTTCTGTCATGTTTTTCAAATAAGTGCACTGTTTCTTGCTCTGTCAGGTCTTGCACCCCCAGATGTGAACGTTGCTACCCTTGGAGTCGTCCCAGAGGCTCCTTCTACTGTCTTCGTATTTTTGGAGTCTTCCTTCTGCTCCATGCTCTGATTGGTTGATTTTTGCTTCCTTATGTTCCAAATCATTGATTTGATTCTCGGCCTCATCCACTCTGTTGTTGTTATCCTGTAAATTGTTCTTTATTTCAATTAGTGTATCTTTCGTTCCTGACTGGGTCTTTTTATGTAGTTGAGCTTCCCGCTGAGTTCACTGAGCATCCTCATAGCCAGTGTTTTGAACTCTGCATCTAGCAGACTTCTTGTCTCCATGTGGCTTAATTCTTTTCTGTGGTTTTGTTCTGTCCTTTCATTTGGGCTAGGCTTGGCAGCATGGCCTAATGTAGTAGGTGTCCTGTAGGGTCCAATGGCACTGCCTCCTCTGTCACCCAAGCTGGGTACTCAAGGTGTGCCCACCGGGTGGGCTGTGTACACTTTCCTGTTGTAGTTGAGCCTTGATTGCCGTTGGCATGTCCAAGGTCAGCCACCGCCTGTGTTTGGTCTGGGGTCACACAGTGTAAGCTAAAAAGGGATCTGTAGGCCACTTAGGGAGCTGTCAGGAGCTCACTGAAGCCAGATGCTACTTATTCGAGAGGCTTTAGGAAAATGTGAAGCATGAGCCAAGACAAGCCATTCACATGGAAACGCCACTGGGAACAGCTCGGGTGGGCCCACAAGTTGGGTGGGACAGGCCTCCGGGAATCCGCAGGGCGGGGCAAACAGTGTGAGCCAGGTTGATGGAGTCTCAGATATGGCCCCCACCTGCCAGCTCTGTTGGGGGAGGGCTCGGAAAAGGAACAGTGGCCTCTGCCAGCACTTCTGTCTGGGAGAAAGCTGTCCCCCAGCTCTCCCCCGGATGCTGGACCCCTCAGTTCCTCCCCGCGTGCCTCTGGTGCCTTTCCAGCTGCTGCCCCCGCGCCGGAGTGGGAGGGCGTGTATGAGAGCAAGGCTGTGCACGGGCCCTTTGACAGGAGCTGCCTGGGGCCCCGGAAGTTTCTGTCT
>PVKM010045909.1:0-11851 GCA_004027735.1 Carollia perspicillata
TGGCAAGAAATAAAATTCAGTTAGTCTCTCAATGTCAAAGAAAGGAAACTGAGCTAATCATGAAATGCAAAATTATCTATCACCATCACTAATTGAATATCTAGATTTTTAAATAGGATTTTCTTAAAATAGCTATATCTGTATGCTATAGGAATATACTATTTTTAGTTGAGGGAAAAATGGTATGCTCCTATGGTAAACATTTCAACCCAGTTTTATATATTGCAAGTTCCTGTTTGAAATCATGAATCATGTTTTAAATAATGGATGTTAACATGATCAGGAAATCTGCACAAAAGCAAACCCAATAATCTGATGAAGCAGGCATACTGTAGACTATAGACGCAGACAGTGTGCAGTGCCTTCTCAGATGAGACGTGAGCTGGTGTGACACAAACCCAGAGAGAAAGACCGTGTTCAGAGTCAAGGAGTTAGTAGAGTTAGGCAGAATCACACAAACAGGTGCAGTCTAAGAACTCAGATCAAGTAAGTATCTAGGACAGCAGCGCAAACTTGAAACTCAGGCAGGCAGCATGTGAGGCGAAAGTGCAGAAGGTCAGGGATGAAGAGATTGCACGATTTATAGTTTATAGTTTTTATCCAGTAGTAGAGAAAAGCAGATATCCAGGAAAAGAGCAATTTGATTACAAGTTTTGGGAATTCAGGGTTTTTTTCTTTTACTTCAGGATTACATAGAAAAGAATAAGGCTGCATTTTAATTATATATGCAATTATATATTTATATGGTCTCTTTAAAGAAGATCTGTATAGAAAGAACAAGCAATATAGGTGAAGAAGCCAAGAAAAGAGTAAGGGCTAGATGAACTCCTACCACAGACCCAGAAAAGATAGCAAGCATAAGAAGCAGTAGCAATAATAATGTTTGTTCTTGTCCATTTTAATATTTTTATTGATGCTTTGGATAAATATACAGTTGTGCTTATAAAATTGCTGAACAACTCAGCAGGCAAGGATAGGTAACTAAAGCAACTTTAAAAATTTTGCCTGAAACCACAGGCAGGAGCCAACAACTTTTGACATTAAATTAGTGTTTCTTGAAGCAAAATATCATTATATAATCCCTTCAAAGATTCCAGAACTCTGATTAGTGCATGGGTGGGAATATAATTACAGGAAATGCACAGGCCTTCCAGGTGGAGAGGTACAGTGTAGAATTTGTATGAGAGAGGCCCCCCAAAAGTAAGAATTTATTTATCATTATAAAAATATTTTGTATTTATTCTTACATGTTTAAACTTCAGTCACCTTTAAAGCACTCTTCATTTGATTGTAATACATATTGAGACACTTTCTCCAATACCCAGAACAGTTTCTGAACTTATCAATTTTGATGCCTTCTGGTGCTTCTGCCATTTTTTGTTTCACCTCTTTCACATTGGCAAAATGTTTCCCTTTGTGGACCTTTTTCATCCAGGGAAACAAAAACAAGTCACTAGGGGTAAGATAGGATAAATAAGGAGAGTGAGGCATGGGAGTCATGCTGTTTTTGGTCAAAAGCTGCTGAACAGTCAGTGTGGCTAGGCAGGTGCACTCATAAATCACCCATCAAGAAATGGGCAAATGCATTGAGCCTTCAAAAATTCACTGCAGCCAAACTCAGCCTCTCACAACAACACCAGCTAGTATACTGAAACAGAGGGGTTCCTAGAACACTCACCTAGCAGGGGAAACCTATACTACAAGGAGCCCGTCCCCCAGAAGATAATTCTATTTTGGGGGCTGTCACCTTTATATTTGCTGTTCATAATTGTTTACTGTTTTCTGCTTAGAAGCTAAACAAATGTTTAGGTTTTTGAATGCCACTTTGATAAAATATAAGTAATTGGAATACATCTGAAATGTATTCATAATTTTAAGGGCAGCTCAGCACAAATGCAGTATTTCATCCCAAAGACTAGGGAAATTATCACTACGGTGGTTAAAGTCAGAGGAACTAAAAGAAATTTTTTAAGTTTAGATCATGGACAAAGTAGGTCATTTGAGAAAAATAAACCTAAATGTCAGGACTGTAAGGATGGAAAAAACTGACATTTAAAAAAAGACAAAAGCTCAGAGTGTGGGGAACATTTCAGGATGAACAGTATAAGAGACATTCAGACAAATGGTTTCATGAGTAAGCACAAGAAAAATGTTACAGGTCCATTTTTAGACTTGCCAGCTACATGGTGTGGAAGTATGCTGAACAGACCAAAGAGACTGTGCAGAACTGGTCAGAATGTGTGGCAAAATGTCAAATTTCATGCATACAAAATTAAAATATATCGGAGCCCCACTTTTACACCTTCTCCCAGGAGGCCAAGTTCAAGATGTCTTAGACTTGACATTTATAAAAATTATAGTACTCCAAAAGTATACTCCAGGTTTTGAGTTAAACAATTATTATTATATATTATATTGAAAAGCAATTAATTCATGATTACTTTAAGCAAATAATTATGTACAAAACACTATGTCCTTTTTTCTTGTAATACTTACACATTTGGGGGTAAATACCATTGCCTCTCCTGCTGTAAAGCTGAAGACACTAATCACGTGGCATGCACAGTACCTCACTCTAGGACTGCCAGACTGAGCTCCTAACTGCCAGAAGCCTATCATTTCACATTAAAAGTCTACTGTATTTTCACCTATAATTCTTTGGGCTGAGAAAGATAAATCTAGGAAAGAAATAACCATAGTAAGAAATAACTTTTCATCTCAGCTAATGAATTATTCGTTCTCATAAAAAAAAAGTCAAAGAGTTGATGTCCCATTAAGATATCCATGCATTAGCATCAATGTAAAATTATTTAAAATCTTATTATTTAAAATGATTTTATGTATTATTTTATTTTTTCTAAAAAAACTGGCTGAATTAAGTTTATATTACTGCTATGCAAAGTGTGATGGAATTTTTATTGAATAAATATGAAACCATATCAAGAAAGTTATAAACATACATTTTTTGTCTCAAATGTATTAACTCAACAAATAGCATGAAGGGCATTGCCTTTCTCAGCTTTCTAAACACAATCTCAAAAATTAAACACAATCTGAATAATTAAAATTATGGAAGATATATTTTAAATTCAAAGTGTTATTCTTTCTACAAAAGTATATAAAGATTTATAAATAAGAAATTATACAAATAAGTGAAACTTCTGATTCCTGTGTTAGATTCTTGTTTTAAGAGGATGTGGAAAAGGGACCTGAAAATCCACTTATGTGTCTCAAATAATTAGCAAAGAACAAATTTGTGCACAAGAAAGGATCAGAAAGATTTAGCCTACATTAAGCATTACCTTCCAGTGATAGAAACTTACCAGGTTCGTTTTGAACATTTTAAAAGAAAATGTTTCACATATTACCCAGGAAGAGTCACAAGATTTTTCTTCTTCAAAATGAAATTTTAAAATCATTTGTTGCTTCTCAGTGGGGTCATTTTACTAGAGATGTATTTTCTCACTTTACTCTGAAAATTGACCCTAAGCAAAGGCTAGATAAAACTATGCTCTTTTGGCAAGTGATCTTAAGAAACACTAGTGTGTGACTGGAAAGACTGAGGCAGGCAAGAAGAAAAAGCCTACCCAAGGGTAAGTGTTCAAGTTGACTACCATTGTGGGAAAACTGATTTTATTCCCACCAGAATGCTGATGATCTTTTTACAAATAATCTCAAGAACAAAAGAGGTGAGTTGTCTTCAAATCCCAATGCCTATGTGTCAAGAGTTGCACCATGAGGCATTAACATTCCAGAAATGTCAGAGATGATTGCAGGTTCCTATGGGCATCTCATATGGCAGTGCACAAGAATCCTAGAGCCTAAAGCTAGAGAGACACGATTCAGCTAAGCAAGTTACAATTAGGCTGTATTTGCATAGCCTGGTTTCCATAGCCATTCCTAGAGAAAAAGATGAGATAAGAGAATGTGACATAGGGCATAGGTATTGTCTGATACAGTCAATGGAGTCTTCACTTTATATTTGAGAATATATTTAAACAGAGGTGGCTCTGCTTGTACATGTCACTGAATAAGCAGAATGATGACTTCTGGTAATGGAAAGGTTGTTTTCCAGAAAAATGTAGTAGCTCTGGTTCTATTTCTAGTGAAAGAGTAAAAAAAAAAAAAAAATACATCTAATGATTTTCCAGCTGTGTACATGTATTCCTGTTCCCAAATGTTTTGCAAATAAAAATGTGAAAAATATGTAAATATTTTTGTTATTCAATAACTCTATTTATACATACTTATGTGCCAGCTGCACAACGTTGAAGCAATGTGGGTAAGAGAAACCCATCAGCTCTGTCTTGAGTATTTTGTTAGCTATCCCATAGGAAACAGACTCAGGTGAGCCCAACAAGTCAGGGGCTTAGGGGACTTAGGGGACACCTGGAGTGTTTATGAAGAATGGTTGTGATATTCTGGGATTACTATGCTAAATCATGCTTCTTGCATGATTTTGCTTGAGTTAAAATTTTAATTTTGCCTTCACAATAAAAGCATTCTTTAGAATTCATATAAAAACTTTTTTATCTCTAGTTCATATATGACATGTGACAGACACAAAATCCCTTCTCAAGATGTCTTCTTGGTAGTGTCTGTGAAATGACTGACTTATTAATAAGCACTTCAGAGGATTTGAGAATAACTTGCCACAATTGGTCATACATTCGAATGGCATCATCAAAATTACATCAATTCTGGCAGGAACCAATAAGCCAAAATGAGAACTATATTCCTACCCAGGTTTGTCCAATATGTCTATTAACCTGCTACTGTCCACCTCAGTGACCTAAGCCTTGCTCTACCCATGCACTCCTTGATGGAAGCTATTAGAGGGAAAAGTAATATTAAGAAGCATAATTAGTTTTAAGTCTAAAATTATATCTGTATTTGTGCCTGGAAAGTTAAAGTAGAAATCTCCCTTTTTAAAGTATGTTCTATTACCTGATTATCTCCCATTTGCACTGGCTATACTGAAGGAGATTTGAGGAAATTTTTACATTAAATATGTCACTTTTGCAGCCATAATTCATTGTTATTCTTGATATATTCCGAAACCTATTAATAAATACATAATACTTGACATTCTTGAATCCACAGCCTACTAAAAGTTTACTATTAGTCATGCCCAGTGGCTTGTTGTGTCTCCTTACCTTACCAAAAATGATATAACAATTAAAAAATGTATTATATTGAAAACAGTGGGAGAGAAATAAACATTGACCTTCACTTTGATTTCACATAGTCACTATAACTTTTCTCTTGCATGACATTTCTACTGAGAGTGCTCCATGTAAACAAAATGTTTATCTATCAAAGACCTCCTTTCTCCTGACATATCTACTGACTGCCCTCATACTAAAGTTTCCAAAATTCCATAATAAGTTCTGGTTTTTAATGCATGTAAGTGGGGTCTAGATAAACAGTGAATTTATGAATATGCTAAAATATTTAACAGTCCCTACATATAGCACATGATATGTTATAGGGGAATCAAAAGAAGAAATGATGTAGTCTCTATTTTAATGTAACCATAATCTAATGAAATATTGTGAAATGGGGAACAATGAAGTAATGTGATTTGGTACTAATTGCAACTGCAGTAAAGGTTGCGAAAAGGTAGAAAACAGTGGGCTCAAGAGGTATTACATGAAGTTAGAGATTAATCTGGGAGCTGGAGAATTAATAAGGTTACAATCAAAGAAAAAGAACCTTAAAGGATTAAAAATGAAAAAATGCAAATTGCCTATGTATGGGGAGAGTATACATATTGAGAAAAATAGGTGTTGCTAAATAATTTGTCCATATAAAGCACTTTCAATAGAGTATAGAATAAAAGTAAATTAATACCAAGGAATACATTTATAGAGTCTTAAATGCCAGACAACAGAGTTCATACATCTTCAGAAAGGAGGGGATATGGTGAAGCTTATGAAGAAAAAAAATATTTCCCTAGTGTTTTCAAATGAACTGGCTTAAGAAAATGTTATCAGAGAGCATGCAGAATAACCCAAAGTGTTGAGTTGTGAAAATGAGAATTAAGAACTTGAGGGAGAGTAGTAAGTACAACTAGTACCTACAACAGTACAAAGAGTAAGGTACAATCCCAAGAGAAGCCCCAAGGAAAGTATTGTTTTGCTTTTCTCTAAAAGGATTTCAGGAAAAGGATACAAGGAAAGAAAGGAAGAAATGATGCAAAGATCTCTAATTTTTAATCATGCATCCATGAATTACGAGGGGCATATTAGAGAATAGAACCAATGTGGGCAGGAAATACATGAAAGTTATTTGGGAATGTGATCCCCTTGGGCTGAGAAAATGTGGAACTATTCTTTAGGTTGTTGAAAGAAATCAGGAAAAAATAAGTACCAGAGAAGAATAGGAGATGCAAGTTTCGGGTACATCAGTACCACTGGGAGCATGTAACTGAATGTTTCCTAGGATATGTTGTAAAGCAAAATCTGTTAAGAATGAAACTTTGAAAAGCAGTTACTAGAAAAGACAAAAAAAGGTCAAAACAGTGTAGGAAAAGTAGAAGAATCTGTAAAAATAGATTTTTAAAAGTAAGGCAATCAGTAATATACTTCCTTTTGAACTGTGCTTGACAGTGATTTTACAAGTTAGCAACTGCTCTTTGACACGTGGTCTTTTATCACAGAATCACTTGAAGAAGAGGAGGTCAAAGTAGGTTGGCTATTGATTTTGAAACAATTGCAAACCCCAAAGCAAAAGTTCCAATCACCCTCCAACATGCATATCCTCAGGAAATGAAAAAGAAAGTCATAATCCAAGACACCCACTTCCACCCCCCAGTCTCCACCTTAAATTAGAGACTAATTTAGTGCATCAGACAGTGATGGAGGACTTGGTATTTGTTTGAAACTGTCTTGTTTTGTTTATTTAATGTATAGGGTAAATATTAATTTTAATTCAGAATCACAGTACATAGTGTATATTTTGCAAACCCCACTGTCACCAACAATTTAAGCAAAGAATCAAAGAAAAAACAGAAGGTGAAATCACCATTAGTGGGGCCATCTGGACGAAAAACAACTGAACACACCTCCTGAAAGCAATGGCAAAAGCAATGGCAAAAAAACAAGACAGTTTTAAAGACTAGCAAGAAAGACTGTTCTTCATATTCACGTTTACTGGATTTGGCTCACCAGAGCTTTAATCTCAGGAAAACAGCTTGCTTCATCTTTGCTTAATACCTTCTGGGTGGAAACTAATTTTACTGTTGATTAGGTAGGAACATATTTAAGCTTGTGCCACTATTTAGAAGGACAGAATTTAAGTACATTTTTTTTTTTTACTTTAGCAATCATTTAATATTTAGGCATGTAATTATAGCCCTTTCAAATAAAACAGTTATAGAGATTCAATGGGAATAAGAATAGAAATAAAAAGACCCCTGAAATTCTATTTTTGAAATAGCACAGCATTTGAGTTCAATACCCCCTTGTCCACACACATGTTTATTACATTTCTGCAGACAGTCAAACCACATAACTCTCCTCAAGTAAACAGATCTGGTGCTTCTTTTCTTAGGCTTTGGCTTTCTTTTTCCCCGCGTAGTGTAAATTGTTCTAATTGACAAGTACCAGTCCAACACCTGCCGGTTCAGTACCAAATGTTCACTTCGCATTGTGCTAAGTATTTACACAATGCTCTTTTCAATGTATACTTTTTTACTCTTTATTAAAGGCAAAATTATGAATCTTTAAAAAAGAACTATAAGTGAAAAATATATTACACCATGTACCCTTCCAGGTAAAATGAAGAGTAATACCACCAAATTCATTTTTATTGTAATTAACTAAAATATCTATTTTATGTTTCTTTAAATTTTTTATTGTCATTCAAGTACAGTTGTCTCTATTTTCCCCCAACCACTGTCCCCTGTCCCACCAACCCCCACCTCCCACCCTCAATTGTTCCTCGCCTTTGGCTTTGTCCCCGGATCGTCTATACATGTTTCTTGAAGACCCTTTCCCTCTTTCCTCTGTTATCCCCCTTCCCAAATTCATCCTTATATCATCACATCTTCTCACAAAAAATACCTCTGCAAACTGACAATTATAGAGAAATTTGCATTAGTAAGATTGTTTTCTTATATAACCTCTTTAATTTTTCCACTAACCTACAATATTCTCAAAAATATGATAACCTAGGATTGATAGCTATCAGAGGGGCAGTGAGATATGGGGCTGGGGGAAGAGGTGAAGGGATAAAGCAAAAAAAAAAAGTCCTTCACAGACACAGACAGCAGTGTGGTGATTGCTGCCAGAGGAAAAGGGGTGCGGGGGGTCAAAGAGATTCTAGGGGAGATAAATGGTGATGAATGAGGCTTGACTTTGGTGGTGAACAATATACAGATGGTATATTATATATCTGCACACCTGAAACCTGTATAAGTTTATTAACCAATGTCACCTCAATAAATTCAATAAAAGGAAAAAATACAATAACCTCCTTCACCATAAAGACTGTCTTTAAAAATTCAGTATGCAAATCAAACTTCTGGTTACATAACATATGCTAAACGTGTATTTTCATATTTAATTTGATTTAAATTTAAAAAGTTTAATGTTTAAAAATGAGAGACTACTGTTTTTATAATCAAACTTCAGTGAATGTTACCTGAAAAGTTGACTGGATAAATAAATAAATAAAGCTCTGGGAATTTTACTTTGATATTTATTATCTTCTTCTTTACTTAAATAAGTCTTTTCTACAAATATCCAAACTGAAGTCATCAGTGCTAAAATAGACCTCCTGACATCTTTAAGCGTAAACTACTACATAACCATTTTAGATCAACTCATTAAATAAAACTCAACAATTCCTCTATTCCACTTACTTTGGTGTATATGTTTTAAAGAACTTCTAACTCAGGGTAAAGATTTAATAATTTCCCTTTTATTTTCAATTTAAAACTTTATTCTATTCCTGGAATGTTTTATTTAATATTTTCAGACAATAGTTGACCACAGGAATATAATAATTTACATTTACATAAATGAAATATATTGTGTATTCCAAAATATTATGATGCATGCTATTCTGAGATGGGAGACACTCTATCCATCAGGAGTAAAATGCATGCTCGTTTTATTGGCTCAGTTATGTCACACATCTTGAAAGCATAACAGAGTCAGCATGTCACCTATATGAGCAACTAGTATGAACCATCAAAGGAGAATTAAAATAAACTTTTTAAAAAGGCAACTCTTTAGAATGCAAACCCAAACATATGGGTGCTTTCTCCAAACATCTTGTGAAGAAAATTATTTATAATATGTAGAAAAATGGGAATCTCTCCTTAGTTACATCGCTATGCAGGTCACTCAGTTTGTATGAACAGCCTACAGCCATATACTTTGAAGCTGTGAGTTTAAGAAAATATAATATATATATTACCATACAATATATAATATTTTGCAAATTTCAATAATTAATGACATAAATTGTATTCACATACCTCAAAGCCCATACCAAATAACCTGAAGAACTATTGAATAATAGTAAGCTAGAGCTTTAATCCACTTTAGTGATGCATCAGAAGAAAAACATGGTTCAGTTGGATCTTAGAAACAGAAGCCATTGAATTTATTCGTAATTAACATGGCAAGCTATCATGAGTTTGGCAAGAATGACATGGCAGGAACATATATGCAAGAAACTGTCATTTCTACACAGGGACAGAGAGCAGGGTCACAAAATAGGACCAATTAAGACAACTGCTTACCCCAACTCCCACACTAGGAAAATAGAAGCCACTGTATATTAATAGGGTGATAGAAAAGACAAAAGAAAAAGTAATACAAAGAGTAGAAGTAAAATCACAAATCATAAGTATATAATAGAAAAAAATTAAAAGCTAAGTGGTAGGAGGAAATATTTAATTGAATCATGACTGACTGCAGATTAACCAAGTAAAGAAATTACAAATTGAGGTAGAAAATAAAACTTTAGGTCTATAAAGTTTATAGTGCTTTTTCTATAATGATAAAGGGAAGAAGAAAAATTTTAAAGAATCTTTAAGAGAGAGTGTGTATATTAACAACAAAAAATAGGAATCTGCACTAGCTGGTGTGGCTCAGTGGATTGAGTGCCTGCCTGTGAATCAAAGGATCACCAGTTCAATTCCCAGAGAGGGCACATGCCTGGATTGCAGGCCAGGTCCCCAGTAAGGGGTGCACAAGAGGCAACCACACATTGATGTCGTTCTCCTTCTCTCTTTGCCTCCCTTCTCCACTCTAAAATAAATAAATAAAGTCTTTTCAAAAATAGGAATCTAATAGTTACTGGACTTCACTACAGGGACACTGAAATAAAGAAAGAAAATGAATAACATGCAAAATTATGAGGTAGAACAGCTCTGGATCTAGAATTTTATATTCACCTAAATTACCACATAAAAAAGAGTTTATAATAAATGTATTCCAAGGCACACATCAATTGAAAGAAAATCTTTGTTAAACACAGACCTTTGAATAATGGTTCTGTGGAAAGCACTCTTATTAAAGAAGAAAAATATTCAGAAGAATTAAATTGTACATAAAGAGTATGCTAAAGTTATTAACTCATAAAAAATTATGGTAGTGTAGGGAAATATACATGTATAACCTTCCCATGGGAAAAAAGAAAGAAAAAGGAACACATTCCAAGGGAGGGGGCGGGAAGTGATGTACACATATAGACGGCTGAAGTGTGCATGGTGAAGGTTGGAATGGGGGAGGTGATGGATGGAGAGGCTGGGCAACAGGAAACAGCAGAGACATGTGGAGAATGAAGTGCTGAAATTTTGCCTGTCTTTTTCAGGTTTTATTTAATCAGAACATTTTAAATGTTATTAAATGATGAGAAATTAATTGAATAAAATAAATACAAATAAAATGCATATATAGGTAGAACTCAGGTGTGAGTCTCAATTGATAAAAACTGAAACATGTACCTTCCAAAAGAGAAGAAGAATATAATATAAATTTAAACTAGAGCCAGTTATAGTCATAACTAGACCTGGAGCAGCTAAAATGCTTATATAAACTCTACCATCTTTCTGGACTGAAAAATCAGAGCCCTGGGTATCAGCAGGCACTGATAAAAAGACAGACAAATACCAAAATGAAGAGAACCAGAGAAATGGTGCCTCAACTGTTATGCATAAAATCTTCACAACTCTCAGGCTGACTCCTCAGCCATGCATATTTGAAATAGACTCCGAACAGCCTGAAGTTTTGATCACAAGACCTGAAATGGAATTCGAGCGGCCACCTCCAATAGACACAACAGGGTCTGAAATCTGATTCTGACAGTTAATTTATTACCTGACAAGAAAACATGAAAACTTGTCAAAATAACAAAATCCAGAGTTTCATCTCTGCAGTATAACATTTACAATCTTCAGGACACTTAACATTCAAATAACAGAACAGGACAATCAACGGAGATCCGCATAAAGGTGACTTGAATGTTAGATTATCTGGCAAGAACGTTACATTGTTATCATTATTCCTAATGAGATAAAGATATACATTCTCATAATGAATATTATTTATAAATGTAGTCGAAAAATAAAAATCAAAAACATTTATGAAGTAAAACAAATCATTGGATGAGTTTAAGAGCAAAATATAAATGACAGAGAAAACAGTCAGCTGGAAGGCAGATTTAAACTACCCGAGATGAAGAAAAGAGAAGAAATACCAACAGGACTCAGTGACGTGCGGGCTGAAAGGAAAGTCCTGCCCTGCCTTGAATTAAAGTCCCCCAGAAGGACAGAAGAGAGCATGGGACATTAAAAAAATTGAAAAACAGTGGCAGATAATTTCCCAAGTAAGGA
>PVKM010045910.1:0-11841 GCA_004027735.1 Carollia perspicillata
AAGGGGGCGCCTCTTGGTTCTCCGATTTTGTTCTAAAATGGACAAAATCTGGTTATTCTGACTAAATTCTTAGGTTGGAATCTGCAGATGAGATAAACTCAAACACACTTCTTCGTGCACAATGACATGGGGATCATCTTCTCCCAGGATCTCTGGAGCAGGAAGTGAAAATCTGACCTTTAGTAGAGCCGAAGACTCATACCACCCCTCACCCTGTTACCTCCTCGCCATCTCTCCACTCCTTGCACTGTGACTCTGGCCAGTGAGAAGAAGCCAGGAGCAAGGTTTGCTCAGGCACAGAATTTGACTCAAGAAGCAAGGTAGGTAAGGGGAGTGGGATCTGAGGTCTAGGGAAGCAGGAAACAGGAAGGTGTTGAGTGGCTGTGGAGAAAGATACAGATCTCTATTTTTAAAGGCACCAGGGCTGGCAGGGAGAACTTCAGACTCCCCAGATTACCATCTGCTTCAGTCAGAATGGGCTAGATTATGCCGCAACAACAAACAATCCTGAAATCCCAATGGCTCACCCCCTCCGACCACCCTCCCCCAGAAAAAAGTTTATTTCTCTCTTAGCATCATGCGCAACTCAGGTCAGGAGGGGTTCTGTTCTGCTCTAGTCCCTCAGAGGCAGAAGCTGATGGACGTGCCATCTCAACCGTGTGCTTCTCCAACAGCAGAGGCAGAGAGAATAGAACTCTGGAGGTTTCGTGCCAGTAATTAAATGCTCATCAGCCAAAACTCATCCATGACCCCACCCACCCTTAAAAGAGCTACAGATTGAGTCTTCATTGAGTCCAGAAGAGGAACTGGATCTCAGTGGCAACACTAACAACTCCCACACCCAGAAGCTGGATTCCCAGGCTTTGCAAATTACCTACTTTTTCCCTATCAACCTCTTCATTCTGGATACTCCTTCCCTTCCTAATGGATGGATGACACACTCTGGGAGGTGAAGGCAGGAATGTAGGGCCTGGCTAGGCGTTGAGTGGAACTGGGAGGTTTCCCGTCTCCAGCAGATGACCCAGGGACTCACAGCTGCTCCAACCTTGTCCAATCCCCTGGCACCTCCCCCTACCTACACACACACACACGTATATCAAACCAAAAATGAAACAGGAGCCAAAGATGTTGGTTTTTATTGAACTCACTGGGCTCAAGGACAAATAAACAAACACACAAAAAAGGAGCAGGGATGACAGCAGGAGGACAAGAGCTGGGAAGAGACTCTGCACACACCCAGGCCAGGGAGCCTGGCCCTGGAGGAACTACAGCTAGAGGTCCAGGCAAGCTGGGCTCTAATTCTAACCCTCCCCTTAAAGATGCTGGGGCTGGAGGGGTCCACATGGCAGATCTAGGGCATGCCTCCTTTCTTGTCCAGTTTCCAGGCTCTTCCAGAGAAGGAAGTTGGATTGGTGGATCCCAGAGTTGGAGGAAAGTGGAAACGAAGAGGCAAGGCAAGAGCAAGTTTGGGGATGGGAGGGGGAACTGGGAAGGAGAGTTTAGAGTCCCGAGCTGGGGATCCCAATGGGAGGAGGTAGATTTTGACAGGAGAGGGAAACAGGAGGCTGCCCAAAGTAAGGCAAGGGGTGATGCGGTTCCTTCCTTTCGGAGGGTCTGTTGTGCGTTTGACTTTAACCAGCAGCTTCTCACCCAGACTACTGTTGTACTGGTTCCTCACAACTCAGGGCCCACTTCATATGATGCTAGAACCATCTTGGGTGGAAAACGTCCCCACCTGCAGAGAAGTTTCAGGCTGATGGAGAACAGGGAGGGCGAAAGAGCCTGGAGGACCAAGAGAATCTGGCCCTGCTCATGCTTGGGCCGTCTTCGGGGTGGTAGGGGGAGGGGATTAAATGGAGACGCTGTTCTCAATGAGGGGAGGGTCCAGGTAGGTATAGGGCAGCGCCAGGCCCTGGTTCCGTTCCCGGATGTCCCGTGAGATCTGAGCCAGGCGGTTCTGGAAGGCGGCGATGCTCCGCCGCGGGGCCTCCTCGGTGAAGTGTTCATCCGGGTAGGTGCCCAGGGGCCTCTGGGGGGAAATCAGGTGCGGGGTAAGGGTCACGTTCAGGGCAGGATGAAGAATAATGAAGAACCGCATTTGTCAACAAATACAGTCAAGGTTGCTTCTAAGGGCATGAACTAGGCACAGCTACTGTAAACGCACACCCTTCAAACCACAACCACAAACCACCACTCACGCGACCGCAACCCGCACAGAGGAGCCCGAACACCCACAGCTCGCAGAGCCTAGGGCTGGAATGGGACCTGGGAGCCAGCCAACCTAAGGTTAGTGCTCCCTCTGCTGGTAACCCTTTGCCTATTACCCTGAATCAGTTTCTGCCTGTGAAAATGGATGGATCGGACTAGAAAATCTCTGAAGATCCCTGCCAGTGCCAGGTCCACTGTTCTGTGAACTAAAAAAACACACCGCATTCATAAAACAACGGAAAACAAAGTGAACACGCTCCAGCAAACACGTCCTGTTTATACACCCACGACCTCACAACTTGAACAAAATTCAGCCCTAAAGACCACCAGGCCAGAGATAGCTTCCCAATCACCATCCAACATCATGAAATGTTTGCCAACACAGTCACCATCGCCATCACCATACACTGTCACACTGCACAGCATGGCCAACGACAATCAACCTATACTGCGATGAACTTCAGTCCGGGGTGGCAGCGGGGGCTGCCCCTCTCCATGTCCGCACCACACAACCGGTTCACCGTCACAGCTGGTGGGGCCGGCCTCCTGAACAGCACACACTTCCCGCCCAATAAAACCTTTGTACTATGAAACTGTTGCCAATAATACTGATGTTTTAAAAAGCTTTGTCTTGTTTTATTGCACTAGTAAAACCTTCTAGAAAAGTGCTAACTACCATCAGTAACAGTGGGCTTTGTTTTCTTGTCCCTGACTGTAATAAGGAGACTTCTATTGTTATACCATAAGGACAGTGTTTTGTTTCCTGAAATATACTTTTTATCAAAATTCCATAAGGGGGTTTCATTTTACACCGAGTTTATATTAGTAATGGCTGTTCACTCTTATCAAATGCGTTTTTGACCTATATTGAGATGATTATATGGTGCGTTTCTTTACTGCTGTAACAAATTATATTGTTAGATTTCATAAGGTTGAACCAACCTTTCATTCCTTTCATTCCTAGAATAAACCAGACTTCGTCACGGTGTATTGTTGTCTTACTATGTACTGTCGGCCTTCGTTGGCGGATGATATATTTTTAAGATTGCCGTAGCTAAGCGGAACAAGTTTATAATTTTATTTTCTTAATTACAGCTAGCATGTTGCAAGCACTTCATGGGAACTACTACAATGGCACAACAGTCCTGTAAAGCAGGCACTCTCGTCATTCTCGATTCACAGATAAAGTCACTGAGGCCTGGGGTCGGGGAGGTGGAGGGGGAGTCGGGGACAGACGGTGATGGAAGAGGACTTGACGTGGGGCCGTGAGCACACAGTACAGTGTACAGATGCTGCAGTGTGCATTGAGCACCTGAAACCTGTATAATTTTGTTAACCAGGGTCATCCCAATACATTCAATAAAAAAAAAGAGAGAGACTAAGGCTTGGAGATGCCCCATTCCGTCCCCAAGGTCGCCTAGGTGGGAAGTGCAATCTGGAACAGGAACCGTCTGCCTAAGACCCACGTCTCTTCTGAAGGGCCCCGCCTTTGTCAGGTGGGGGAATCAGGGTGCCCAGTAAAGCAGAACCCCGTACAATGATTTGGGAAACTTTCGCCTTTGTCTATATTTCCGAGCAGTTTGAGTAATTTAGGAATGACGTGTTCCTTGACGATTTGTTAGAACCTCCCTTTGTAAGGGCAGGGGTCAGATCTTTTACAACCTTTCCCACTGATGTATGCTTTTCATCTCCTCTGTTAAATTTTGTTTATGTTTTCCTAGAAAATCATTTCTTTCATCTAGATTTCCACATTTGTTTGCATAAAACTGAAAGTAGAATTTCCTTCCGATTTCTTCAGCCTTCTCTGTATTTGTGGCCATATGCCTTTCCCATTCCTAACGCTGTACGTTTAGGTTCTCTCTTTTTTTTCTTGACCAGAATGGTCTCTGTCTTCTTTTATTGGTCTTTTCAAAGAATCAGTTTTATGTCTGATTTACCAAATTGACATCGAATGTCTAAAACTCTAGTTTAGTTTTTTAAAAAGCAGAACACGGAAGTAGGGCAGACGGGGTTCAAGCCTACTTACTCGCTGTGTGACCTTGGACAAATTGCTTAGTGTCTCTGAACCTCAGTTTTCTCCCCTGTAAAATGGAACTACCATTTCCTGAATAGTAATATGCTAGGCACTGCATGAAGTACTTTAAATATAACCACTTATTTATTTTCTATTTTAAAATATCGGACATATGGTATCTGATTTAATGACTAAGATGATAGAATCTCAAAAAGGGATAGTTGCTATTACTGTGGTCGTTATAATTTCCCAAGTTCAACTTCCCACTGGCTCATGGGGAGGGAATCCTTCAGCATCCTCCTCTTGCCTACTCATCCCTCTCCGCTATGATACTGTGATTTATAAGAAACATATATTTGGTCTTCCTCCCACTCCTGGCACAGAGCTCCTGAAACCCTTATAATTTCACGATTGACTGTTACAGGTGTCTTTTGTTATTCAAAATACGCCTCTTTCAGCCACGCCTGAGTTTATGTTAATGAGGTGACTTCCGGAAAGCACACCCACCCAGCTGGTTGCCATGGGAATCAACCCCGAGATTAGGGAGTTGGAACTTTTAGCCCCACCCCCAACCTCTGGGGAGGGGAGAGGGGCTGGGGGTTAAATGAATCCCCATAGCCAATAATTTAATCAATCATTCCTGTGTAATAAAGCCTTCATCAAAATCCCTAAAATGCAGGTTTGGGAACTCCCAGGTTGTTGCGTGTGTGGAGGTGCTGGGAGGCGGCGTACCCCGAGAGAACACACAAGGGGAGGCGTGTGGGCAGAGGGCACCCCTTCCCACGCACCTCACCTTGTGCATTTCTTCCACCAGGCAGTTCCTGAGTTGTACCCTCTCATAATAAACCTGTTCTCTAGAAACTCTTTTCCTGAGTTCTGTGAGCTGTTCCAGCACATAATCAAACCTGAGGAGGGGGCTGTGGAAACCTCTGATTTATAGCTGGGTGGTCAGAAACACAGCTGACTGGCTGGACTTTCCATTCAGCAGTTAGCGTGTGAGGCAGTTAGCGTCTGAAGCCGGGCAGTGGCAGTCCTGTGGGACAGAGCCCTTAACCTGCGGGACCTGACGCTGTCTCCAGGTAGTGTCAGCACCGAGCCGAATTAGAGGGCGCCCAGCCGGTGTCTGAGAATTGTTTTGGGTGGGAACAACCCCCATGCATTGGTAGCCAGAAGTACTGAGTGAGAGTATTGCATTGAGAGTAGTAATAAAGTATTCTGTGAGTAGACCAAAAAAAGAGTTTTTCCTTTATAATGACAGAAATAAATGCCTGGAAATCCTTGGGAAAGGGGACCAGAAAGGATCAGGACCCAGGGATGAGTTTCCGGCAATCCCAGGCTATAGGATGGTAAGTCAGAACTTGCTAAGGAGATAAAATATCTGTACCAAATGGCGTCAGACATGAGAAATGAGGATATTCCTGTAATGTCAGAGAACTCGTGAACAAAACCAGAAGGGCAGAGGCATGACTGATAGCTGAATGTGTACATGGAGATGATGGCAATCGGTGACCAAAGGGCTGTTCACCTCCAAGAGGCCTGGCGACCTAAGTAGCGCCTCCTCACTGTTGTTCCTGCCTGCAAAATAGCCCCTCCCACCAACTGACATACCCGCAGAAGCACTGTTTGCTAAAACCCAAATCTAGCCATGTCACCCCAGGCCTACATCTCTTCAGTGTCTCCCCATTGTCCTCTGAGTGAATACTGTGCCCACACCGGACCATTTGTGATCCTCGAGACACAATGGACTCTTGCCTTCACTTCACTTCGTTTCACTTGGTCTCATCCTTCACCTCTGCCTAGAAATTCCCACTGCCCCTCCTTTGTCTCTCACACTTCCACTGGTCTCACAGGTCCCAGTTGAGATGTCACTTCCTCCAAGAAGCCTCCCTGGGTTCACCCACACTTGGTCAGGTCCCAACAGGGCCCTGTCCGTACATCTGCTGCTGGACTGTGGCCAGCTCATGAGGACAGGATTCACATCGGCCCATCAGTGCCTGGCACATTGCAGATGCTCAAGAAGTACGTGTTCAAGTGGAGGAATTAGTACCTAAATAATACCTACAACACTATGGTACTCCTTTTCATTTATCTGTGTATCTCCTCGGCTAGACAGTAGGATTCTCAAAGGCAGGAAGGTCTCACAGCTTTACATGCCTAGTGCCCAGCATTGTGTTGACACATGGGAGGCACCCAATAAATGTGTGTTGAATGTTTAGATGAATGGGTAAGTGGTTGATGGATGAATGGTTGATGGATGGAAGAATAAATAATTTGTTGGATGGATGGATTGGTAAACTGGTGAATTGGATGGACATTGTATCCCAGCCACTAACTGGTATTTGCTTCAATGCATGTCTCTGGGGACCAACTATCATTTCCTGAAGAAACTGAAGAACCCAAGGCAGTTCAGCAGTGGACATAAATGCCAGCAGTCACCTCCTAAGTCCTCCTGCAATGGCCACCATCACCTCCAGTGCCCAGGCCCTGCAAACCCCCATCCCCCCAACCCCACCCCATGCACACACCTGGTCCTTGGGCTCTTGGCTGACCAACCAGAAGAGAAGAAGATTGTTACAGGTGACGTTCACTTCTGGGAGGGCCTCTAGGTAACTCTTCAGGGTGGCCGTCCCCTTGGTCTGTGGTGGGGGCTGCTTCATGGATGATGGGGCATTAGGCATCCAGGCCCCAAAGTCATGCTGTGGAGACCCCCACCCCAGTTGAGTCAACTGGCCAGAGAGAGATGACCAGCTCCTTTATCATCATCCCTGGTCCTGCCCCCTACCGTCCCAGGTCTTATAGCTGGGAAATGAGGAGGTCGTGGGAAGGAAAGAGAAGAACGGGTAGAGAATAGGAAGTTCCAGCCGTGCAGCAGGAGCCTGGCTCACCCCTGTCACTCCCTTCCCAATGTTCCAGGACTGGGTGGAATGAATCACCAAGGAAGGAGGAGGACCCAGAGAGGAGGTAACTCTAGAGATAGGCCTTGGGCTGGTGTGCCGAACAGAGCAACCTGATACTCCACTTGGCTCTGTCCCGACCATGACAGGAGTCCGTAAGTTCTACTCCTTGTGCAACACCAACTCAAGCCGCCATTGCAACCTTGGCCTCAGCTCCACCCCAGTCATCATCTGACCCAGTCCTTCCCTCCACCCAGTCACCACTCCTACCCCGACCCTAATGATAAACCCACCCCAAACCTGACCCACCTATGCTTTCAGCCCAAACTCCCGCCTCCTGCGCATCGCTGAGCCTAACCTTTCCCGGCCCGGTGCCCCTCTGGCCTGCCCCCTGCAGCCTCACCTGCCCGCTGTTGACGGCAGCGTGTTGGGCGGAACAGTTGAAGATGATTGCTGTGAGGAACTTCACCAGCTCTTTTGGGGTGCACAGCCGGCATGGGAAGCCTGGGTGTGGGAGGAAGGGAAGAGGGTGTGGAGGGAACCGGATTCCTAGGGGCAGCTCAGGGCTGGGGCTCAGCACAGGGCAAGAGTGAAGAGATGAGGGCTGAACATTTGGCCACCACTGTCTTTAGACTAAGATTAGGGTTGGGCTGAGGTTAGGGATGGGCACCACTGTTGCTGGTGGTCTCCGAAGAAGATCAAGAGAGGAGCTGGGTGCTAGGGTCAGACCAGAAAATGCCCAGCTGGCAGAGCTCACAGCCATGCTGCCAGGTCCCCGCCAGCTACCGTGGCACTCCTGTCCACAGCCCATGTTAGCACTTAATGATTTAAGTCTACCTAGTTCCCTGTTGTCCAAGCAAGCAGGTCATCTGCTACTGGGCTGAGTCGCAGGGACGGATGACCAGAATGTGCGGCTCATAAGCTCACAGTGGTGGAAGCAGAAGGAAGCTCTCAGGCCAGGGCTTGGCTCTTTGAAGAGAGAGCAGGCAGGCAAGGCACTGAGGCTGTGCTGGCGGGGCAGAGAAGGAGGCTTCCTGAGGGAGAGCGGGTCAGCTTGGAATGGAAAAAAGATGACAGAGGAAGCATTTCGGCCCTTGGCCCTCCTCTTCTCTCTGTACTTGGTCTCCTCCAAGTCCATAGTTTAACCTCCTCCCATGGGCTGACAACTCCTAAGTTCACATCTCTGGCTGGTTCCCCCCACCCCTGAACTCTAGGCTCAACACTGGGCTTAAATCTGCAGCTGCTACCAGTCAGCTCCGGCTGAGTGTCTGCAAGGCATCTCAGACTTAACGTCTGCAAAACCTAGTGCTCGACTGCCTACTCTACACACTCCCCAAACCTGTCCCTCCCACAGTCGTCCCATTTTGATAGTCTTTATCCTGTGCGCTCACTGCTCCTTATCTCATACCCCACATACCAGCAAACACTTCCAGAAGCCAGTTTTGTCTCCTCGCCTGCCCCCACCACTACCCAGTCCCCAGCATCTCACTCCCGGGTGAATCTGACTGCTTCTCCCATGACTCCGACAGCTTGAGGAAGTGGTGGTCCTTTAGAATCCTAAATTCAATTCTGTCACTACTTGCGAGAGAACCCTCTACGGGCTTCCCATCCCTCCTACCTCACTGTGGTCCGACTTGCTCTGGCTCTGGCTTATTCTTGACTTCATTTCCTTCCCAACTTTTCTCTGTCTCACTTCCTCTGTCCCAGCCACACGGGCCTTCCTCCTATTCTTCAAACCTGCCAGCACGCTCCCACCTCAAGGCCTTGCACCCCCACCTCTGCCTGCGCCCGTTAAGCCCAGCCATCCCCAGAAACAGCTCTCTTATTTCTTTCACATCTCTACTCAAACATCACCCCCTCAGGGAGGCCTCCCCTGACCACTTATCTGAAATGATCCCCCCCCCAACACACTAGTGATTTCTGATGCTGTTTCGATCTTCTTAGCATTCATAATCACCTAACATACTCATTTGTTATCTGTGTGTCCCCTCGAGAAGATTAAGTTCCACGAAGGCTGGGATGTTTGTCTCTCATATTCACTGCCGAACCCCAGCACCTAGAGCAACACTTACTACGTATTAAAAGAGCCCAGTGACGAGCGGTTGAATGGCGTGGATTCGTGAGAGGGTAAGAAGCCAAAGTGGGAAGAAATGGGGCGTAAGCCAGGTGGAGGGTCAGGAAGGGTGCTCACTGGGGGTGAGGCTACAGCAGGGTGCCAGGCCGGGTTTCTGGGCGCTATTTCAGAGGATCGCGAGGGCGGCGCCGCCCAGGCTTGGCAGGCAAGCACCGAAAGGCTGAGAGGCAGCTGCCACAATGCAGGAATAGTGTGAGGACTGGGATTAGGGTGATGACAGTGGGAAATTACAGGGACGATAGGGTTTGCCACCCACTGGGATTTAGGGGAAGAGGAAGGCAGAGGGGAACATGAGTCAAAGACGGCTCCAAGGTTCGGAGTCAGGATGACTGGAGGGACACTGATGCAACAGGACAGACAGAGAGGTTTCGAGGAAGGACTGGGTATCTGCCTGGGAGTGGGTGGGAAGCTTCCGAACGTTCTATTCCTGGCTGATATTCTAACCTGGAAGGCTGAAAATAAAAAAGGAAAGCAGTCAGATCATCTATGGGAATTTTCCTGTAACTCCTATTAGCGTTTTTTCCCCTTGAAATATGGAGCAAAAGGCATAGTGCCTGAGGTTAATGAGTGAGTGTTTTACCTTAAAACAGATGAATCTAGGATAAGTTTGTACTGGTCGGGAGAGATGTTTGTCAGTCTGAAGAATGTTCTGGTGTATTAAATTAGAGGCAAGCTTAATTAAGTAAGATAGGAGAGTGAGCCAACAGTAATTATACCCCCTTCTGGGTCTTAAATAAGAAACAGACCACCCCAAAGAGAAACGCCTTCGGGAAGAGGAGCAATTGAAATCACGATGCCCGTGATTAACAGTAGGCTGGCAGAGCTCAGGGAGGGGTCACCCTTTAAAAGATCCAAAAGCAATCTGGCTGTCACCACCTTACTCAGAAATCACTCTAGGCATCCCTAAGAGTGGGACAACCTGACATTATGTGCCTTCCAAGATGATGCAATGCGGAGACCACAGCATGCCCTGAGAAATATTCTCGTTTGAGGCCAAAGATGGCTCCTGCCACATGATGGGACACACCATACAACTCAGCAAGCGGAAGTGAATGGATGGGCTCGGGCTCCTGTAAAGGTCTCGAAGGGGCCAGAGGAGCACGGGGTAGTGGTTGAAAGCAAGGGCTTTGCAGATCATGGGATCGAGCCCTGGATCCTGCCTCTGCCACTTACTGTATAACCTTCTCTGTGCCTATGCCTCGTCTATTCAGTGGGAATAATACTAGGATGTACTTCAGACTCTGATCGACAAACAGGAACTGATCAATGGTGAGGCTGGGGGGAGCACTGCGTCATTGGGAGCTTGTGGTTAAGGGATGGAGAAGAGATACCTGAGCTTTTCCGGCTCAGGAACGCCTGAGCAAAAATCTCGCTGACCCAGGCCTGCAGCTCCGAATCCTGCTGCACCGACGCGTCACTGGGATAATAGTAGCCCACGATTTCTGAGACAAAGCTGCAGGAAAGAGATGCCGCGCTAGCCTATCGCAGTGACCTTGGGCTCAGGCCTGGCCAGAAAACTACGGTCCAGTACTGCTCAGGCTGGGGACAGCAGCTGGTCAGAGTCCATTGACAGCCACGGAAGATCCCCAGATGCAGCTGGAACCTGAGTGCCCAGGCTTCCCTCAAGTCTCCCTGCCCCACTCCTGAGTCATGGGCGCTCTGGGCCTCCTTCCTGCACAGGGGCTGGAGGAGGGTACACAGAGGAGAACTAGACTCACGCTGCCTCCCCGCCCTGCTCAGCACCCAAGAGAAAGGAAGACCTGCCTGCTCGGAGGCTCCAGGCTACACCTAGCTGTTTCACCTTCTCTGGACACTCTGTTCTTCCCTTCCTCCACTGTGTTCACACACAGCCCAGCCCCTCTCCAGCCCAAAGCTATCTGCCATTTCATAGGGGATCCCAACCCTAATGCTCACCCTTGGGAGCGCCCCATGCTGAGAACACCTGGAAACCCTACCGCCAAGTGCCCCAGCCTACATCAACACAGAGGTCCACATTGCCCCTGAACCAGGAGGGCCTTGCAGGGCCAGACTGGCTTCAGGGTCCCAGGCCCATACCTCTCAATGGCGGCCCAGATCTTCAGACTGTCATCTCTGTAATGGTAGTTGGGGATAGCCAAAACACCGCGGGCCCGCAGGCTGTCCGGAAGGCAGAAATTGGTGTAGGTGAAGTGGGCCAGGCCAGTGCTCATGAGGTAGAGGAGGCCTTGCCTCCCGATGGAGGTGACCTGAGGACACATTACAGCTCAGCTCTGAGCCCTCCCAACCTCCACCCTGGTACCTGAGGACCAGGCGGGGCTAGTGACTCAGCGGAGGGAATTTTTCAGTTAATCAAGCAGTGCAAGATCACGGATCAAAATCACCCATTGGGACTCGACATGGGCTGCCAAGGTTGTGGCCCTACTATGTGCATAGGGGGCAATCCTTAGGTATTTGGTGACTAATGAATGAACTGATGCTAGGGAGTCAGGGAGGCGGAGCAGGGGGTGGCCCAGGGTCAGCGAGGGGTTGTGCTTAGGCTGGGGGTACCCTACCCACCTCAAGGAACATTTGGAATTTGACCGGAGGGGCGGAACCCCGTGGGCGAGATGGGC
>PVKM010045911.1:0-11844 GCA_004027735.1 Carollia perspicillata
TTGACTGATGCCTTATTCCTGAGAAAGGCAGGGAGGGTGTGGGGTAATCAAGACCTCCTCGCTACAGGGGGCTAATGTGGCTGTGGAGAGAAGCCAGGTCTGAGTCTGGGGAAGCAGAGAGGCAGCTGGAGTTCAAGAGAAGGAAGTGCTGTTCCCAGCTCCTCCCTCGCACATCACCATCCTCCTCCAAGATCGTGACCCGTGAAACTGCAGACAAGGGGCAGCTGCCGAGAGGAGCCACTGCATGAAGTCAAAGAGCAGAGATCCCCTCCGAGTTCCTGCGTGCCTGGGAGTCTCACTGGCCCATGGCACATGCACTGACACAAATCTAAGGCCCGGGAACCAACCCAGCAAGTCTGGGCCTCCAACACCGTCCTATTTCCAGAAGAGGAAGGAAAGGGCATGGAGGGGTGCCATCTCTCTGGGTCATGTGCCCCAACACAAGGTAGAGGGCAGAAGAGAACTGACTTAGAGTTCACCATCTTCACCTTAGGAGGCACAGGTGAGGATGTTTAGTTTGACAGCTCAGTACACAGACCCTTTTTCAATTCCATGGCCAAGGCTAGGAGACAGGGAGCTTCCTTCCAGAACATTCCTTGTCCCCCTAAAAGGAGTCTCTGGAGCCTTCTAGGAGAGAGGGGTAGCTGCTCGTGATGCAAGCATGGAGGTGCTATGGCACAGCTGTGGCCTTGAACCTTTCAGGCGATGCTGGGATGGAACAGACAGAGGCGGCAACCGATCTATTCTTCCGAGTTCAACTGTGGGGCTGAAATTCCATTACATCTATTACTTTACCATTACGTCTGTGACAATCTCCTGCTGCCTCGCAGTTATGACAAGACCCCTGAGGCCTCAGGCTGGACTCGAGGGTACTGCCCTAAGTGGCCTCTCCTGGGAGTCCCAGCTCCACAACTCTCAGCCACTTCACTTCTCAGTGTCCTAGGTTTCTCAGATGGAGTGTTTGCTGGAAGAATGGAGTTTGCTGGAAGAATGGAAGTCTCTACACTGCACCAAATGTCAAAGACGATTCCCAACTCACATTGGCAAGAAGGTCTCCCGAGCCTGAGGCCCCCTCTGTCGGTCCCCTCAACATACGGTCTTGGGTGGTGGGTCTGTGGCTTGTCATCTTCCCCAGCAGCACCTGCACACGTGGCTGGCTCTGGCACAGCTGCAGAATCCTCAGCGCTCTCTCCAGCATCTCCTACACTCCCCAGGGACCCATAGTTCCCAGGGGCTACCCTGCACAGTGTCATGTACCCAAAACCACTTTTGAAGGGAGGACACTAGTCCAAAGTCCTCTTGGGAACGAGACACCTCACTCTCCAAGGTGTCTCTGAGCAGGGCACAGAACTCCACCAGGGACAGCGCCCTCTTCTGTGGCTCTGAATGGGCTCAAACACTTCCAGCAGGTGTATTCTCAGGGAAGCATGCAGGGCTCAAGTAATATGACACCATTAAGGTCACAGGTTTCCGGAAACAACACATAAAGCTCCAATGGTGACTCTGAGTTTCACCTGTATAAACTGATATCACTTAACTGAGTGTGACTATCCACTAAAATCAAACCAAGTGATTCCTTGCTCCCAAATCATGTGTGTGTGTGTTTGTGTCTGTGAAAGGAACGTGCCTATAAAAAATATGCTGAGAACCAACTATGGACTAGGCACTGTGATAGACACTGAACTGGGATGATTAGAAACACTCCATCTGCCCAGAGTGGCCAAACTAGAGGGAGAGTTAGACATGCAGAGGCACAGTTAAACACTGCAAATCAAGGCAGAGAGAAATCTATGCAGCCCAGGGCTATGAACAGCACACACGTGGTCAGGTATACAAGGCAGGAAGAGGGGAGTTCTGTTGGGAGGCCTCGCAGGAAGAAGCCACAGAGAAGGCCGCATCTGAGATGGAGAAAGAAGGGAATGCAGAGAGAAGGGGAGGGCTCTAGTTTGTCTTATTGGCTAGTAGAGATCAGTTCCAATTTGACAGTAATAACACTGACAAACTCTTCTCAAAGCCAATGTCAGAGGGAAAAGATTATCATTGCCTCCTGCAATCTTTCAAGGAAGGAAAATCTTAAAAGTTGAGAACTATTAAAATGTAATCTTACACTTCACTTTGAAAGACCTAAGTGGGAGATTATAAAGAGAGATGTGGGCACTCAAAATAAAACGAAGCTTTCTTAACGAGTTACCTGGGAACCAAGGGGACCTAGACGTCACATCTGGAGGTTAATGAAGCTGCCTTAGGAGTGAGGCTGGGTCAGGTGGCGGGGCCGTGGGTACGTGTCAGGCTCTGTGCCTACCTCCATAACCCTGAACTGCTGAGATCTAGGCAGGGCCACCTAGGAGATACAACCCATGTCTAGCTCACCTCATAGGACTGTGTACAACAATCAAATACGGCCAAAGGGATGAAAAGGAACTGAAAATTTATGCAAAACAAATTATTATACTAATACTATACAATAATAGTATACTAGGGCTACTACTATCCATAATAATCAAGGAAGGAACTTCCACTGAATTAAACATTTTTCTTAATAATGAGGAGAAAGACAAAATACTGATTGCTCACTATAAGCCAGGTACTATGTCAAACTTTTTACAGATGTTACTGAATTTTCACAACTACTCTAGGAATTTCCTGCCCACCCCAACTTACAGATGGGGAGAACAAAGTACTTCCCCAAAGAGCTGGCAGACTTGTTTCACGTGGCATCAGACAGCAGAACCTGAACCAACTGGTGACGACGGCGGACCAGCGCCGCCTCTGCAGTCCGAGCTGTCTGAGAGCGACAAGGCGATGTGGCTCGAGGTGGAGGGGAGACTGAACTCCGGTCTGATTTCAAAGCACAAGCTTTCTTAACAAAGTCCCGTGGTTTCTCAACGATAAATACCGATGTCAGGCATAGATTATGGATGCATTACTCTTAAAAAGAGTTAATATTTATTTACTTTTATGTTAAATTTAACTCATTTTTATTTCTCAATTACAGTTAACATACAATATTATATTAGTTTCAGATGTAGTGATTAGACATTATGCAACTTACTAAGTGATCATCCCAATAAATCTCATACCCATCTGACACCATATGTAGTTATTAGGATATTATCAGCTGTGTTCCCTATGCTGTATTCTACATCCCCATTACTATTCTGTAACTACCAGTTTGCACTTTTTCCACCCCTCCCACCTGGCAATTGTCAAAATGTTCTCTGTATCTGAGTTTGTTTCTGTGCTATTGTTCATTTATTTTGCTTTTTAGATTCAGTTGTTGATAAATATATATTTATTGCCATTTTATTATTCATATCTTCATCTTTTCTTCTTCTTCAAAAATACCCTGTAATATTTCATGTAATATTGGTTTGGTGGTGATGAACTCTTTTAGTTTTTTCTTCTCTGAGAAGCCCTTTATACATCCTTGGATTCTAAATGATACCTTTGCAGGGTAAAGTAATCTTGGTTAGTAGGTCCTTGCTTTTCATCATTTTGAGTATTTCTTGCCACTCTCTTCTGGACTGCAAAGTTTCTGTTGAGAAATCAGCTGACAGTCTTATGGGAGCTCCCTTGTAGGTAAATAACTGCTTTTCTCTTACTGCTTTTAAGATTCTCTTTGTCTTTAACCTTTGGCATTTTAATTATGATGTGTCTTGGGTAGGCCTCTTTGAGTTCATCTTGTTTGGGACTCTCTGCACTTCCATGACCTGTACATTTATTTTATTTACCAGATTAGAGAAATGTCCTTATTTTTTCAAATAGGTTTTCAAATTCTTCCTCTCTCTCTCTCTCTTCTCCTTCCAGCACCCCCACAATGCAAATGTTGGTATGCCTGAAGTTGTCCCAGAGGCTCCTGGTTCTGAATGGTTCTGTTTTATGATTTTCATGTCCTCCTTACGCTGCTGAAGTTCTCACTAAGTTCCTTGAGCATCCTTACAAGTAGTGTTTTGAACTCTGCGTCTAGTAGATTGCTTGTCTCCATTTGTCTAGTTCTTCTTCTGTAGTTTTGTTCTGTTCTTTCATGAGGGATATGCTTCTTTGTCTCCTCATTTAGGCAGTCTCCCTGCGTTTGTTTCTATGTATCATGCAGAACTGCTGCATCTCCTGTGTTTGGTCAAGTGGCCTTATGTACAGGTGTTCTGTAGGGCCCAGTGGCACAGCTTCCCTGATCACTCAAGCTGGAACTCCAGGTGCCCTCCCCTGATGTGGGCTGTGTTCAGTCTCCTCTTGTAGTTGATCCTTGATAGCTGGTGGCACATCAGTTAGAGGGATTTACCCCCTAGTCAATCAGCGGCAACGGCTGGCTGCAAACACCAACCACTGTGGAGGATCTGCTGTGCAGCTGCCCACCCCACAGAGCAGGACTTACTTCAGCAGGCTCTGGTGACCACGGAGTCCACCCCTTGAGTGTGTCATTTGTGGAGGTGATTAGGCGGTGCTCTGATGTGGTCTGAACTGTCCACTGGGTACACTGGCTCCCAACCCCCTGGGGCATGCAGGCCAAGGTCACCCACTGCCTGCGTTCTAATCAGGGCTATGTGGTATGAACTACAAAGTGATCTGCAGATGGCTGCTACTTGTGTTGGGCCTGGTGATGCCCAGGAGAGGCCAAGCTGTGAACTGACTCTGGCTGCCACTAGTGCTGGGCCTCGGGCCACTCAGTAAGAGATTTGGGGCCAGATGCCTTCTGTTTAAGAGATTTTAGGGAAGTCTGAAGCATGAGGCAAGTCAGGCCATTGGTGTAAAAAAAAGCCACTGGAAACAGCTTTGGTGAGTCCACAGGTTGGGTGGGGTGGGGTCCCAGGGAATCACCAATGAAGGGAAAACAGTGTTAGCCAGGTTGATGTTGGCTCAGACATGGTGTCCATTCACCAGCTCTGTGGGGGGTGAGTCAGAATAGGAAAAATGGCCTCTGACAGTATTTTTGTCTGGGCGAAAGCTGCCCCTGCAGTTCTCACCCTGATGCCAGACCATTCAGTTCCTCCCTGTATGTCCCTTGTGCCTTTTGAGTTGCTGCCCCCTCGCTAGAGCTCAGAGCAGGTGAGTACAAGTAAACCTGTGTGTGGGTCCTTGAAGGGGAACTGCCTGGGACTCTAGAAGCCCTCCATCTCCCTCAGCCTCAATCTCCACTAGTTTTTACAGCCAGACCTTGCCGGGGCCCTCTTCCTGGCTCTGGAACCCTGGGCTGGGGGGCCTGGTGTGGGGCTGGGACCCCACACTTCTCAGAGGGGAACTCTGCAGCCCAGATGTTCCTCCTGATTAGTATCCGCCACACATGGGCATGGGACCAGCCTGTTTCGTGTCTCCTCCCTCCTACCAGGCTCGATGTGGCTTCTTCTTTAGATCCTTAGTTATAGGACTTCCATTCAGCCACATTTCAGAAGGTTCTGAATAATGGTTGTTCTGTGGTTTAGTTACAATTTAAAAAATATATTTTATTTATCTTTAGAGAGAGGGAAAGGGAGGGATAAATAGAGGGAGAGAAACAATGATGTGTGAGAGAAACATTGATTGACTGCCTCTTGCACTCCCCCAACCACGGGCCTGGCCCACAGCCCAGGCACGTGCCCTGACTGGGAATCGGACTGGCAACCTTTTGGTTCGTGGGACAACGCCCAACCACCTGAGCCACCCCAGTCAGGGCTAGTTATAATTTAGATGTGGCTGTAGGAGGATGCTGAGTACTGCATTTTCAAGGTAGTTAATATTTAATCTGGTATCGCTTAGCTTTTAAAATACATATTGAGTCCCTGGTAGGTGACAGTCACCATGCACGGTGCTTTATGTAGCGCTCCACTTGATTTAGATGGCACTTCAGCACTCTGCAGCCTCAGAGTCATTCTTGTGAACCTAAATTACCGTCGTAGCAGCAAAGCATGACCGTTCTAGATAACAGTGTCCAAATTGTTATGAGATGACGAAAAATCCATCACATTTCCACTCACGTAAATCTGGTGGAAATTTACAGCATCTCAAAGTCTGGAGGACAAGAACGGCCCCCCACTGCTGGCACACGGGACCCCTGAGACAGAAGGGATGTGAGGGCCATTCTGGTATGGATGCCGGTCCTGCACCCACACCAGCACTCATTTGGCCTACACTTCCATAGGCTCACTCACCAAGACTTCTTGGCTTTCAGAAACAGTCTTTTCTACCTTTGGGGGACAGTTTAGATAGTACGGAATGTGCTTTTCTATCCTTTTTGTCACCATGTGACCAGGTCAATCGGTAGCCTAGGAAATATCTGACGAAGGTTCTCCGCAAAGGCTTCCTTTTGTATGCAACATACCTCAGTTTCTTTATCCATCCTGTTACACCTGGTGCCAAGTCTCCTATCATACTTGGCCCTTTTTCTAAATTATTTCCTCATTTGTCTGTGTTCCTCTGAGACCGTGGTACCTGACAAAGACTGAACATTTATGGAAGAACATGAATAATGAAGAACAGACTAGAAATGCCACATTCTTTTTCTAACAATATACTCATATCATCAACAACTATTTTCTACGCACCTATGATGGGACAGGTACTATGCTGAAACACTGGAGACCTTCAAGAAGGTGCCATGTAAAATGCCCCCACAGGGCTAACATTTAACCTATCCTGTTGATGGAGCCTGTTGCTGGGCAGCTGTATCTCACACTCACGTCTTCACCACTACTTTTCTGAGAAAGTCAACACCATTGTATGACTGCCCTCCTCTTCCTTCTAGCCACGTCCATATTTATCTCCCCATTGGCACCTACGTGCTCATTCATTGATGTTCCCACAGTGGAAGACCTGTCCTCTCCGTGACTAAGGCTAACTCTTCTCTTTGCTCCTATCCCCTTCTGCCTCCTGAGGGACCCTGCTCCACCATTACCTCCCTCCCGCCCTGTGTCCTTATTCAGCTTATCCGGACTGGTTCTCTCCTTAGCAAAGACATATTCCAGTCCCTCCCATTTTATAAACACCTTTCTTTCCATTACAACTCCTACTTCTTCAGCTTCTGTCCTAAACTACTTTTCTTCATGACCAAGTATTTAAGATCCAAGTATTTCAAACCTGTCTCTTAGTCCTCCCTTCCCACTCACTCCTTAACCTGCGGCAATCTGACCTCTGCTCCTCCCCATCCCATTTAAATGACTTTTGTCAAGGTCATTTAATTGCCTCCATGTTGCCAAAGCTGATAGATATATTTGTATCTTTCTGTTATATTTGGCCTTGACTGTGCCTTCCATTTTCTTCTTTTGGTAATTTCTGCATTATGCTTTGCCACTACAGTACTACTTAAATTCTTTATAGAAGATTTAGAAATAGACATAAAATTCCAGAAATAACTACCAATGACCTTTTTGTGTGTGTCCTCTCTGCCATTTTTCTATAAATATACATAGATGCTTCTTACAAGAATAGGATCACGAATAGGACCACTAGGTAATTGCTCTGTTCACCTAATCCATCATGAGCATCCTTCCGTCTCTCTGCCTTCCTTATTTACATCTCTCCTCCCTTGGCTCCAGTGAAACCACTCTCTTGTTTTCCTTCTGCCTCCAGAGCCACACTTCTCAGTCTCCACCACAGGCTTCTTGTTCTCTGGCTGGCTCTAAACAAGTCAGCAACTTCTCTGGGCTCTCTCCCTGGATCTGCATGTGCTCTCACTGGGAGGCCGTACTGCACATTAACAAAGCCATCACTGGAGTGTGGGTTTGTCTATCATATTTGCCAGGTAGTCAGGTAGACCAGGCACACAGTGAAGCTAATATACAAGACATGCTCAAGGAGTGTCTGCTAAACTAATCAGAAGGCGGGAGAATAGGGAAGAAGGGCTATAGTGAGAGGGAAATGCTGGAGAATGACTTTGCCCCAGTGAAGAGCAATTTGAGGGCAGGGAAAAGAAGAAAGGGGGGTGATGGAAATACAACAGAGAAGCATCAAAACCAGACCCACTCCTTCACACCTTCGCCGAAAACTGGTCTGCCACACCGTTGCTGAAAGGCATCACTGCACGCATGGGCAAGCAGTCGCTCCCAACCGCACTCTCTGGCCATCTGCCTCCAGCAGCCCCTGTGCACGAGCACCCTCTGTGTTCAGTGACCCTGAAGACAGCCTCCCTGGATTCCACTCCATGGCAGCATTGGAGAACCCTCCCCACCACCCCTCCTCCCCACTGCCTCATAAACTGCCTTTCGGTCACCCCCATTTCAGCCTCTTCCCAGATTAACTTCATTCATCTGCCAAACTCAAATGGCGAGCCCTGAGCTCTAACACAATCTTTTCTGCTATTCTTAAACTCTTACAGTTTTTGTAACTATAGTTTGTCCTCTGTATCTGCATGTTTCACATCTGTGGATTCAACCAACCATGGATGAAAACAGTGGTTTTGCTCTAAGGTTGGGAGTGTGGAGGGCCGACTGTATGCACTGTTCTATACCATTTTACATAAGGGATTTCACCATTCACCAACGTGGGTACCTGCAGGGGGTCCTGGAAACAATGTCCCACAGAAACTGAGGGACAACTGTATATAAGTTCCAACTGCTTCATTTTCTTGGCTGCACTGGAACACCACAAGGGCTGAGACCTAGTCTGTTACTCGAGTCTATGCCCCCAAATGCCCAGTACTCTTTCGTATTCCCTCTGGGTGCTTGCCACAGGCAGAACTGCCTGATCCGGGGGCACTGAAATAAAGAGAGGCCTTGAAGTGCAGTGGTTACGCACATGGGTTCTGCCCTGAGTTCTAATCCCACCTTTACTTGCTGGTAGTAAGGCTCTGAGCCTCGGGTTCCTGATCAGTAGAATGGAGGTGATGAAATCCACCTCACAGAGATGCTACAAAGATTAACTGAGATATTAAATGTAAAGAGCTTAGAACAGTGCCTGGCAGCCCTGGCCGATGTGGCTCAGTTGGTTGGAGCATTGTCCCATAACCGAAAGGGTGTGGGTTCGATTCCTTGTCAGGACACACACTTAGGTTGTGGTTTCTTTCCCCACTTAGGGCGTGTACAATGCCTAGTCTGGGTGCATTCGGGAGGCAACCAATCAATGCTTCTCTCTCACATTGATGTTTCTCTCTCTCCTTTCCTCTCTCTCTAAGAGAAATGAAAAATGTCCTCAGATGAGGATTAAAAAATAAAAAAATAATAAAAAAGTATGGCTGGCATACAGCAAGCACTCAATAGAGGTCAGGTATAGCTGTGACAAAGAAAACACCCCTGAGCAGAAGCCAAGTGAAGAAAAATCAAGGGGTCCTGCTCCTCCAGCCAAAGCATTAACATCCTCACATCCACGGCATGTTCAGAATTCTACACCCAATCCTGGCCTTAACCCTTGGTGACTGGATTTTAAAAAACTACAAAGCACTGTTTTTTTTTAATGAACATCACAGTCCTTAACCAGCTAGATAACTGGATGCCCCCAATGTAACACTTTAGATTAGAAAAATACACACTATTTCCAAACATCTTCTCTAATTAGCATTTGTATGATTTGTACAGCTAATATATTTTACACTAAAGGATGTTCTAAAAATAGCAGCAAATTCCCTCAGTGTTCTGCAGATAACCTAAAATTGAACTGGTTTATTGAATGATATTTGGAAGCTGTAATCCTGTAATTAAGGTTTCATTAGTCCCTAATGGCAGGGCTCAGTAATGGTTGATATAATGTGATGAAGTTTACATCACATTCAGATAATTTCTGGCATATTCACTCGCTCATTCATTCATTCACTCAATACCTACTGTGGGTGCCTACTATGCACCAACTACTGGGCTAAATGCTGGGGATACACACGTTTCAATTGTGTCTCTGAAATTTTCATGACACCAGACATCTCTTATAGTGGATCTAATGCCACAGTGAAACAATGGCCTCACTCCCCTGACCGCCACCAGAGAGATGGTTCCTATTATTTCAGATTAATCAGGTTCTTGGCCTCATTAGAAATGTTTCTGGGTAGACATGTTATAATTTCTCAGACAAATTAGGGAGTCTGGTCCATGTTTCACCAATGTCACAAAAAATACGTTCATTTTCCTGGGTAGCACAACGACCAGATAGCCAAAGGAAGGGACTGTTTTGACACATCTAGATAGGTCATTGCAGAGAGGCTGGCAGAGCATCACAGTCAAGTTCAACCCTGGCTGAGCACATGCAGACCAGATCTGGAGCTCTGTCTGTGACCTGGGACGACTCACAGGACATTGGGTGGGAAGCCCTGGCCACTTTTGTGGATGCCAGCGCTGTGTACTGGAAAGGTGTGGGTTTAGGAGCCAGACAGGTCTGGGGCGAAATCCAAGCTCTGCTACTTAAATTATCAGTGTGATCTGTAAAGTGAGCTAAAATCTATATATAACGGGTGCTGAATAATATATACTGAATGGAATTAAAAATTAGACCTATTACTAAGTGCTGATTCACATTAACCTTCACTGACAACCTCTCCTCTAGCACTCAGAATCCATCCCATTGATTCAACACCTACTTACTGAGCACCTAATATGGGCCAAGCAGACACAGATTCAGTTGTTTTTCAAATTGTGAATAGAATACACAAGGCATCTGCTTTCTTGAAGCACTCTAGTGGAGGAGACTTACACAGGTGAACAAGTGAATAGGTGATACACATTGATTAATGATTTCTGCAAAAAAATAAAACAAGATCAGGGCTAGAATCTGACCACACACTTTAGGATCCAACCCAGAGGACGCTGTTTTATCCACTGCTCTTTCCCATGTGTTAACCCACCTCCTGAACTAGGAGACAAACTTCTTGGACATACAAACCATGGCTCCTACGCCTTTATTCCCTACGGCATCTATTAGAGGGCCAAGCACACAGCAAATGCTCAGCAAATCCCAATTCACTGATCCAAAGGACTCTGCCAAATTAAGCAGCATCGAATTCCATGAGTTATACTTGACATGATTATGAAATAAATAGAAACTTCAGAAATTCGGTCTCCTCGCTACTTCCAGACCAGGAGGTATCTTGTACACTTCCATCCTTGCAGCTACTCTGACCCCAGCCCAGTCGCGAGCCTCCCACTCCAGTGACTTCGGGCACCTTTGCCCATAGTGCCACAGACCAGCCACCTGACCCCAAGCCAGTGGACGCCCGGCCCCGAGAACAACCGGCACGACTCTGAATGGATCGACAGTGCTCGTCCTGTAGAGCTGTTTTGGAGGTATGAAGAAAAAGGGCAGAGACTGTTCGCCCATTTGGAAATCAAAGCATTTTCCTTCCTCCCTCTGCCAAAACTTGGAAGCACTTCCAACCAGGAATACCTTAAAGCTGACCAGAAAGCAGCAAGAAAAAAAGCTCTTTTCTCCTTCTTTAAGAAAACTAGGAGAAAGATGCCAGTTAAGAGGAAATTCTTTCCAAAGGTCAGGCAACATGCGACAGTACGGAGGCTGTTTGGGCTGTGACTTGTGCTCCCTCCCAGCCCCCGCACGCTGGAGACTAGCTGAGACAGGACAAGGGTGAGCGACAGGGCACAGAGGCGAGAGTCGAGTCAACCAAACCCTCTGCAGACCACAGCTCTGATTCTTCAGAAAGTGTTTTTTCTTTCTTTTTTAAAAAAATATGTTATGTATTTATTTTTAGACAGAGGGGAAGGGAAGGAGAAAGAGAGGGAGAGAAACATCCACGTGTGGTTGCCTCTTGCACGCCCCCTACTGGGGCCCTGGCCTGCAACCCAGGCACGTGCCCTGACTGGGAATCCAACCAGCGACCTTTTTGTTCACAGGCCAGTGCTCAATCCACTGAGCCACACCAGCCAGGGCCATAAAGTACTTTTTCACATGAAAACTGTCATTGCAAAAAAAAAGTCAGGGGGAAAGGAGGATGAAAGAGAAAAG
>PVKM010045912.1:0-11841 GCA_004027735.1 Carollia perspicillata
GAAGATCCAAATTGAGCTTCCCCTAACCCCAAACCTATGCTCTTTCCAAAACATTACGCTACTCCTCTTCCAGAAAATGGAATGGAAAATATCTGTGGAAACCCAAGTACCATTCCAAGCTATACTGCATAGTGACACTGTGCCTATAGTGATCTTCATACATGCGGCCTGTGCCCAAAAGTTCCATAAAATTTATATAGCTGGTTATATATTCCTGGGAGAGGACTTCTTGGAGTCGCAGCTTTGCAGGAGAGGTGAGAGGAGGGGCTGTGATCTGAAAGACACTGTCCTTGCAATAGAAATTCCTTGGCCACAGTCACTGTGAGTGCTAGGCAGTCCTGTAGTCCAACGGTGGTATTTTAGTTTCATTAGTGTTTCACGTAGGTATATGCAGTATGATTTAGGCTGGAGCTAACCAGGATCAGCTATACAATTTGCAGGGCCCAGTGCAAAATAAAAATGAGGGTCTCCTTTCTAAAAAATTATTAAGGATCTCAAGATGGCGACGGAGCAGTATTAAAAACAAATGCGGAGACCTCTGAGTGTGTGGAGCCCTGTGATTGCACAGGACATTCGCCCATGAAGTTGACCCTGGAGCTAAGTGCTAGTGATTTGGCCCAAGAAAGATAGTCACAGAAGGTCTGCTCTTCTTTATTTTATGCATTAATTTTTAAAAAAATCTGGTAATCTGGAGGTGACATTTTGTTTTAAAAAAAGTTGAAAGAACAGCTATTATAAACTCACTTATTTCTTCTTTCATTCCTGAAGTCATTAATCTAAAAGGCATTTATTGACCCCTTCCTGTACGTGGGGTACTGTGCTAGGTGTTGGGGACATGAACGCTCCACTCTAAAACATGACCTGTATGTCCTTGCCTCTTCTAGAAGTAGCTGTGGCCCTGGAGACAGAGCAACTTGGACACTGGACATGGACATGAATGGTTGTTTCATCTCTGGACCTATAAGTATGTTCACTGAGAAGGGTCTCTAGATTCTTCCAGGGGGAAAAAAATAAATTTTTTTGGGAAATAGGAAAAAGAGATATTTATTGGAAAAATATGGAAAGCTCACACAATTGAAGGAAACAGGGGAAAAAAAACAGCCTTAGGAGGTACAGAAACTCAGACAGGTTTAGG
Source organism: Carollia perspicillata (assembly GCA_004027735.1). Taxonomy (NCBI): domain Eukaryota; kingdom Metazoa; phylum Chordata; class Mammalia; order Chiroptera; family Phyllostomidae; genus Carollia; species Carollia perspicillata. The sequence goes on from PVKM010045912.1 coordinate 1,136, forward strand.
CAATCTTGGTAGAACACAAGATTAGAATTTTAGTGCTGCTTAGAATTGAAAAAAAAATTCAGATAGCTGCAGAGATTAGAGTTAAGCCTCTTCTCAGTTGGTGGCACCCTGCCCTCATGGATCTGGGTGAAGCCCTGTCTTGTTTTATTTTATGTATTTGCCTTATTTGATCCCTGAGTCTCCCTCTGCTCTAAAGACAACTACTACTTCAAGTGTGCTGGATGTCTGTCCTTGATTATCAATGTCTTTGGTATATATGTGCGTATTTAGAGTTTGCATAATAGGCTTAGTACTGTAAATATTGTTCTGATGCTTACATTTTTCTCAATACAAATGTTCCTAAAGGCCTCCCCACGTTGCTGTGCGCATACAGTGCAGTGGCTCTAAGCCACACGCTGTTTCACAGAATTATCTACTGCACTTACAAACCCGTTTTCCTGGTGATGGTCGCCTGGTTTGGTCTCCAGTTCCCCACTACACAGCTCACTGTGATAAGCAGTCTCTGTGAAAATTTTTCTAGGACAGAGTTTTTGCCTGGTTGTAGGAATCACTTTGAAGGAATCACTTTGAAGGAACCCCTTTGATGGGGTGGGGTGTCACTAACAAGCAGACTTTTGGGCCCTTTGGCTGGAGATTCTGACTCAGCAGCAGGTCTCAAGGGGGCCCTGGAATCGCTAGGTCTCACAGGTGTCCCACGTGAACTTATTGTCAGGTGCATTTGGGGAAAACGAATCCACAGCACAGCCTGGAATGGAATTGCTGGGCCAGAGGCACACCTGTCCTTCATTTCACTCTTCTCCAGACAGACTGGTCCATTTGGCTTTTCACCACATCTACTGACTCTGTGTTTTTAACATCCAGCATCTCCAGTGGGTTCTCAATCATGACCACTTGTTTTACATGACCAAGTTCTCCTTTATGTATTTGAAGAAGAGCATGATGCTTGTCTTTATGCTCTTTTTCTCCCTGGTTCATGACGGTAAATTCATCTGGCATCTACTGTTCCATCTGTTCTCTTCGATCATGGTCAGGCTTCTCTGCTGTTGTTTTTCCCTGTGAGTCACACTCTCCCAGAATACTGGGGGTCATGGCTGGTGCTGTGAGCCTCTTCAGCTCAGGCCCTGGACTGTTCCATCCCTTCTCCAGTTCAGGGAGAGAATGAGAAAGAAAAATATGTGTGTTTGTGCCTTGAGAGAGTAGTAATAGGGGTGGAGTGGAGTCAGAAAGAGACAGACAGAGAGAGAGAGAACACTCAAGATGTTAATTTAGGTTTATCCTCCTTATCCTTCTTCCTCCTCCTTATATTCCTGCCTGGGAGGTCTGGTTTTTAAGAACCAGTTTCTGTCTCCCTTGGTGGTAACTACCTAATGTGATAGGAGGGCTGGAAAGAAGGACTCACAGAAACTGAAGGATCTGTTTGTCCCTATTGCCTTTATGATGTAATATCTTCGTAGGGTCCCAGCAGTGCCCTGATGTCTCTTTGTTGTCTGCTGCCAGTCCTGGGTTAGCTGGGTTTTTCTCTCCGGGAATAGTGGCCGCAGTGGCAGTGACACACCTAGGACAGGTGAGGAATCCAAGGAAGCAGAGATCAATGCTCCCCATCTGTGCACCCAGCCATCCTCTGCCTGTGGTGCTGTCTACCCATCTCTCTCTCCCGGTTTAGGACCCAGCCAGGGTTATCTCACAGATTTCACGTTAGCGTCTCAGACCTCTCAAGTTCCCTGTGGCATCTCCAGAGCAGGGCTGCAGAGAGGAAAGCAGTAGCCATATTACTGTGCCCTCTTTTCCAGCTTCCATCATATTCCAAGCTAAACTGTTCTGTTCAATATTCATAGGTGAGAGGGTCTTATGGGCCTGGCCCTTAGCCAGGGCAGGACATCATGACTGACAGTCCTGGCAAGACTATATAACTGTTTGGGCAGGGGAAACTAGGTAATGCGAAGATGTTCCCACAGCCTAGACATCTGCCTTTTAAGGGGGAAGGTGAGAGAAGGTTTCTGCAGCTAATTAGGAGAGCTTCGAGTCAATGGCTTAATTCATACATCCACTCCACTGTGCCTATACTATAGTCTAATGGAGGTGAGTCTTTTTGAAGTAGTAAGAGTAGTCTGAACAGTTGATGCTTGACCTCCTTTCAATGCTGAACCCCATCAGCCCCTTATAACCCTTGTTTGGTGGGGATCTTCACTTTGCCTGACCTTGCTTAAGTCTACAAAAAGCTGGTCTCCAAAGGCACTGTTGAACACGCCCAGGCAACAGTTTCTCGTAAGTGACTGTTAAATGAAGGCAGCTCAGTTTAATAGTGGGTTGCCAAAGGGTCCGTTTAATTTTTTCCATAAAATAAAAGACACATTTTTCATTTTCATCAGTGACTTTATTGATTTGGATATTTTGAGTATATTGGCTCTCTCCTGCATGGTATAACATTGACTGTTCTCAATTAATGTCTCTGTTCGATCGCTATCAACTTCAACTGGTCTACCTGACTGTGGAACGTCTTCCAGCGAGAAATCTCCAGCACAAACCTTTGCAAATCACTTTTGACACATTTGAGCAGTCACAGCACTTTCTCCATATACTGCACAAATCTTTTTTTATGTTTCAGTACTGTTATTACCTTTCCTGAAATAATAAAGCATAATATGCTGAAAATGTTGCCTATCTTCTTCCATCTTCAATATTAAAATGGCTACACAAAAATTCACCAATTTTGATCTTTTTTTCATGCATGCTGATATGACAGCTGTCACAGTACAATCTAACAAAATTGTTTTGAATTAAAGTTAAAGACAACTAAGTGCTAATAGAGCCATCTTACAAAAAAAAAAAAAAAAAACAAGTGAACTTTTTGGCTAACCCAATATTTCTTTTGACTGAAATTTTACAATGAATTGAGAAGACCTCACTTAAAATGTTCCTGCTTTGAAATGTCAAGTGTTCTAAGCATGATATCTACCAAAGATGAAGCCTTCAGGAGGTCTGGCAATTGCCAGAAGTGCACTGGCGTGTTGGGGCCAGGCATTGGGGTATGCAAATCAAGGCTCCATCAGCCTGTATCGTCTGTGTTACCCTGAGCAAGTTACTTAGCCTCTCTGTGCTCGGTACATTTTATATTAAATCATACATTTAAAGTACTGCATGTAAAATATGAAATCATTACTCTAGTCTCAATATTTGATGTATCCCTTAAGCAACTAAAACTAAAAAGAAACTTGAAGTTGTTTTTCTGCTGTCATTGTCTTAAAAAATGTCAACACAACTTTTTTTTAACTTCTCGAGAAAAGTCATATAATCCTGATGTACTTATTCCAGAAAAATAAAAAGAGCTTTGAGCCTTGAATTTTCCTGGGACTACTTGAATTCTTCCTTTGCCCCCTTAAAAATGGCAGCTAAAACCAGCCCCCTCCATCATCTGTTCCAATGGAAACTTTACACTGTACAAAAATGTAAAAAAAAAGAAAAAACCAATGCAATGAACAATGGAGAATGTTGAAGCCTAATTTGAAAACCTTTATACAGCATAAGTCAGCCAATTAAAAAAAACTGCCTTTTTTAAGAAACACACATACACATGCATACCTATCACATGAACTTCATAAAGTACTACAGTGCAGTGTCGGTGTTCCATCCTATTGAATTACTGTAGTTCAGCAGAGTTAGGCTAGTGAACTTTCTGTTGTTTAGTAACTTCATGCAGTTGCTCGAAGGCCTTTTTGATCCTGATTTCATAGCGCTGCTTGTCCCTCACATAACATAGCCCTGGTATCTCCTTTAGTGGCTTCTTGGAGGAACCATTTTCATTATTCTGAATAGAAAGACAAACCTGTTAGGAATCAGCAAAGTGGTCGTGGAGGTAGGTGTTGTTAGTCCCCGTGACATCTCTACCTCATTCAATAACAGCCTTAGCAGAAGCCATTGGGGCCCAGTCTTTGGACCTCAATTGTTCATTATGCTCTAGTGACATCCAGCTGCCAGTGTCTACATCCCCTTCCTGAGGCTTTTTCTGGAACTGGAGAATTCCACTCTGCTCTCATACTTGACGCAAGTTAGAAGTGCCGTAGAATTACCACCACTTAGAAACAGCCCACAACCAAGGATTCTTGGTAGTTGATGTGAATCCTAGCTTCCTTAATAATTTTGAGGTATGTAGTTTGCTATTTCCCAGAGTTCCCTTCCAGAGTCATCCACAGTGGTAGCTGCTTTGATGAGTCATCCTTAATTTTTATTGCATTTTTCCCATTACCTTTTGGTCCCCTTATACCTCCTCCCCCGACAATCACCACACTGTTGTCCACGTCCATGAGTCCTTTTTCTTTTTTGCTCAATCCCTCCCCCACCAACCTCGCCTCCGACCTGAGTCATTCTTATTGGTGTCCTCCCTGCACCACTCCCCCATGCCCTAGTTGGTGCTGCTTCTACCTTCCAAAGTACCTACTTGCACTGTAACCCTTGTCTCAAGGTCAGCTTCTAGGGGGATCCAAGCAAGCCAGATGCCATTCTTAGCTTCACCTCCTTCTTTATACTTCCTTCCATACACCACCCTTTGAAACTCTAAGACTGAGTTTTTGATAGCCATGTACATGCAGTGTGAGCCTGTCTTCCTGGCCACAGTTGATTGGACCAGGGGAGGAGAATAGCTGGACCAGAGTCCCTTCCTCGGGAATTTGGAGATTAGCAGGGATAAATGGGAGTTGGAAGTTGCGGAGGTGGGGAAAGAATGGAAAAAGAGAATAAGGGACAGAGAGAGAAAAAGAGACAAAGATAGACTGAGTGAGTGAATCTTCCCCCTGGTGGGCACTGACACATGAACGCTTGGAAGCTAGGGATACCTTCTGCATAATATCCTGGGGGCCTGAGGGCTCTGGTGTCTGCAGAGAGAAAACTGGAGCAGGTGTGCAATGGAAAGCATGGGCGAGGGAGATGAAAATACTGCTGTGGTTTTGGCAACCTTCTAGTTTCTGGTTCCAGTCCTTTCAGAATTCTGGTTTCATTTCTGTTTTGACAAGCTACCTTTTTCTTAAGAAAAATGCCCATTTTTTTGTTTAAGCTATGATGAGCTGATTTCTTTTGCTTGTAGCCAGAATATCAGGTGGTGTATATTTTACATCATAAGTAATTCTTATTAAAAAATTATGTTTTTAGGGCTGTTATCATCTCAGCTCTGGAGCTGAGATTTTATATTTGCTCAGTTACTTTCCTTAGGAGCCAGTTAGCAAAAAAGGAAGAGGTAATTTCTTCTTTCCCATAGGGCAAAACAAAGGGATTCTTTTATAGAGTTCTTTGTTCTCTGCTTTCTTGGTACCTAGAGACAATCTCCTTTCATGCCCTGGATGTTGCAGGGCTGAGAAGCTGGATACCCAGAAGAGGTGTAGGCTGTGTGTTTGGGAGGCTGGGTGGGCCCCGAGGGGCAGGGGGCTGTGGATCCAACCTGGGGAGGAGGACTGCAGTGTTTATGGGTTGCAGGACCAAGGCACTCCTTGGCAGCACTTCTGAGGACCTGGAGTAAATGTGACAAGGAGGTTGGCCACTAGGCCCTGTAGCCTTGGGAACATTGGTAAAGGCCAGGAAAGCTGTGAGGGAGCATCCTTGTAGCCTGCCCAGGGTGGCAGGGCATGACAGTTGGGGAGAAGCAGCCTCTAGCCCTGGCACTAGTCAGCAAAAAAGAAATAGTGACTGTTGAGGACTGAAGAGAAGGTTCTTTCATCCATTTCTCTGAAGCAGGTGAGCCCGGGATTACTATGTGCTGCCAAGTGGTGGGCCATGAATGTTGCTTAACATCGGTCCCCCTCACCAACCTTGGCAAGTGGGTATCTCAGTCAGCTTGGGCTGCTAAAACAAAAATGCCACAGACTGGTGGCTTAAATGGCAGGCATTTATTTCTCATAGTTCTGGAGGCTGGAAGTTCAAGATCACCGTACTAGCAGATCTGGTGTCTGGTTGTAACCCTTTTCCTTGCTTGTAGACAGCCACTTTCTTGCTATATTTTCACCTGTGGGGGTGGGTTGGAAGGAGAGAGAGAGAGAGCACTTTAGCCTTCTTAAAAGATCACTAATCCCATCACGAGGGCTTCACCTCAGGACAGAATTACCTCCCAAACCCCACCTCCAGATATCATCACATTGGTGATTAGGGCTTCAACATATAAATTTTGGGTGTGGGGTGCAAACAGTCAGTCCATAGTATGGGGACTGGAACTGGGAGGTAATTTAATTAAGAAATTTGAATAAGACATTTTTTCATAATATTGCAGGTGTGGTGGAAGAATTCATACCTGTTACATTTGTACACCTGGATACTTGTTATGGTAAAGGGCAATCTTTTTTATAGCTGTATATTGCTTATAATAAAATTTCAGAGGTGATTGTTTCTTGGGGGTACTTTCAGGTGAAAATATGTAATCGCTTCCTCAATCTATTACAAAGGTTAGAAAGGAGTGCAAAGAAAATAGAGTTATCTAAGCAATGGCAGGTTGATGTTAGACCTGTCAGAGAGCCAGTTTAAACAAGGAAAACTGACTCCAGGAACGGGGATTTAGGGGAGAATGTCAGGAAGTGACTGGACAGACAGAGTAGAGAACAGGGTTAAGAAAGTGGCCCAAGGAAACAAGGAAACCAAGGGAAGGTGGACAGCCAAAACCTAGCCATGATCACACCTCAGCTTACAGGAACTCTGCTGCCAGACTCCAGCCATGGCCACCCTCTGCCACCACAGCACACTGATGGCGTTGCCATGGTAGCATCTACCCTATGCTGTCCTTTGCTTTTTTTTAAAAAAAATATTTTATTTATTTATCTTTAGAGGGGAAGGGAAGGAGAGAGGGAGAGAAATATCAATGTATGGTTTCCTCTCAAGCGTCCCCTGCTGGGAACTGGCCTGCAACCCAGGCATGCACCCTGACTGGGAATCGAACCTCGATCCTTTGATTCACAGGCCCGAGTTCAATCCACTGAGCCACACCACCAGCCAGGGTGCTGCCCTTTGCTTTTGCATTACTTGTCTTGTCGGGGGTGGGGGGGGAGACACAGGTTGGCCAGGTGGGTACTGTTTGCTCAGTTTCAGCCTCCAGGGCTCGAGGACAGTAAGCATCTGGCTTTCTGGCTACTCTAGTAGAAGGTGTGGCTTCCACCATGACAGGGGCAGCTTCCCTAAATACGGCAGTCTCTCTTCCTCACCTTGTCCACTTCCACGGGGGCAATCTGACTGCTAGTCCCCTAATCTGAAATCGCTAGCTTTGTTGCTATCTCTCACCTCTCTTCTGAGTTTCAGACTGCTATATTTGACTGCCTACTCCATATAGCATCTTAGATGTCCCACAAACTCAGCGGAACTCCTTATCTTTTAGAAAGCCTATATGGAAGTGGTTAAGGTTGTAGACTCTGGACCCAGGTAGCCTGAGCTCAAATCCTAACTCCATTGAGTATTAGCTATGTGACCTTGGAAAAATGACAGAGTTGTCACTTGCTCTTATCATCTATAAAATGGGATTAATACCTATCTTATAATTTACGATGATTAAATAACTCAGTACATGCACAGCATTTAGACTATCACCTGGAACATAGTAAGTACTCATTTAATTATTATTTTCCACTTCTCTTGACCTCCCTTATTTTCTTTTCTCAGTTAATATTCTCTCGTCACACAGGTTAGAAAATTCTAGGTCTCATTTGACTGTTTTTTCTTTTCAATGCCCATATTTTATCACTTCTAAAGTCTATTGATTCAACTTCTCAAATGCCTCTTAAATTCTTCCTCTTTTCTACAATCTCGCTGCCACTCTCTGGGTTTTGGCCACCACCATCCTTTACGTGGATAATTGAAACAAGTCTCTAACTTGCTTTGTAGCCTCCAGTTAATTCCAAATAAAAGAAAGACATGTAATTATCTGACATGTTAGTAACAACTAACATTTTTCAGTCTCTACTGTTAGCTGGGGAAGGTTCTAAGAACCTCGCATGGATTAGTTAGTTCACTTAATTTTCGGAACTACCTTCTGAATAGGTGCTCTTATTACGTCCTTTGTTGATGGGGAAGCCAAGACGTAGGGTGCTTAGGGGCCTTGTCCAGGGTCACACGGCAATTATGGCCCAGGTGGGATTTGTATCAAAATAGGACCCTTAAAACACTGTATCATAAAATGCCAAACCAAAGTTTCAAAAAGAAAGATTATTCAATCACAAAGGATTTTGCTCTATAGTATTAATACTATAATATTTACAATTGTTATGTGCCATTTAGAATAAATTTGCAAAGTGCTTATTCCTACCAACTCTCTGGAATACAATCTTATTGCTCTCATTAAATGTTTACTTCTTGTTCTTTGTTTCTTTTGCTCACTTTTGTATCTTTTTCTATATTTATATCTATATGTGTATATATGTATGTATGTAAGGTATTTATATGGACACGTTTCTAACTGGCCAAATTTGTTTTCCCTTCAAATTTTCAATCTCTTCCTACTTTCTTTTAAAGCTTTTTTTTTTTTTTTTTAATTAGATTTATCTGCCTTTGCACTGTCTGTTGTTCCCTAACCCTGTGCCAGTGGGTTCCTGTCTAGTGGTGCGATTCCCTGCCTGGCCGCCACGTCCCCACTTTCTTATCTTGTCTCACTGGGTTGCTGGTTTCAGACTCTCTCCTTTTCTCATCTTCTTTTCTGTTCTCCCTCCTCCCTGCATTATTCCTATGCCTCTCTGGAACACAATCAGTTCTGAAGAAAAGATCGGAAGTCATGAGAGAATCACAGAGAAGTAGGGGGCCCATTAGCTTTTACTTCCACTGTTAGGAAGAAATAGACACTGTGGGAAATGAGCTGGTACCCAGGCTGCCAGGATAACTTACAGGGCAGGACTGCGGTGGGGATGGGTGGGGACTCCACCCACAAGGGCATCTGGATCTTGCCATTCTGAGCTCACGGCTCTCCCTGGTCCTCTGCTGAGAGCTCGCAGATACCTACAGGTAATACCACAGAACAACTAAATTCAGTTGCATGGATGTGTTGGGTGGCCCATAGCTGTCTTGGTCAGGCCAAAAGTGGTGGGCATTCAGATGTCCCAACAGAAGGCCTGAGCTTTGCACATCTAAGGGAGTTTGTACCCCGAGTGGATGAAATGGAGATGTAGGGGCACCCTGTTACAACAGTATTTGTCACAGGACAGGCATCAGTGTAAGTTAGGCCAGCCCTGACTCTCTGCCAAGGGATTTTGTTTCCTGAATCACCCCAAGCATTTCCCTTTGCAGACTGTCCCATGGTCCCCACCCCCGGCATAGAATGTCTCCAAGGCCATTGCTCTTCTGGCTACACTTGCCAACACAGACCTGTCCCTGTAAGGAGCCTCCGAGGGGCCTCCTGAGCCCTGCTGCAGATCATTTCTAATTGCCCTGGGTCACACTTCTGTGCCCTGGCCTTGAGGTGCCACGTCAGCATGTGTCCAATGCCTGGAGTCACTTCACAGGGCAGCTGTCCGCACATGTGTGATGCAAGGGCTCACAGCCATCCAGAGCAGAGGCTGGATTCTCGAGGACACTGGGAGAAGACGGGGTGCCCCAGGGCCACATTAGGTGGTGTGTCCTTTGGGATTTCCACCCCAAAGTCTCAGGGACACGCACCATCTGATTTCTTGGCTGCTGTATCCTGGAGTCAGTAATCAGAGTCCTGCAGGGCTGGTAGCTGCAGCCACTAAGATGGGGCTGCTCTGTTTTTTCTCAACGGTTAACATGTCCCAGCTCTTCTTCAATGTCAAAATGTTTTCCCATGAACCCCGGGGGTAGCATTTCTCCACCTTATCAGCCCTAGCAACCAGAAGCCCAGTTTCCAGGAAAGCAGCCACTTGATCCAACCTGGTGAAACCCACTCCCCAGTCCAACCACTGACATGCCATTGACGCCCCAGCACTCAGCTGCAGAGTGTTTTTTTAGCTGCAGCCACATGACATCATTTCCAATTGGCCAGCCTTCCTCCTCCTCCCCCACACAGCCTCCCCACCCCCAGCCTTTCTCCTCTTTGCAGGTCAGGGTTGTAGTTTGGGAAAGCTGTGGGAAGGCTTTGGGCTTTTGATGGTTGGAGGGGGGCATGCAGTAATTTCCTTTGTTTCTCAAAATATTCCAGGCTCTGGCTACTCAACTGCCTCCCCCTGGTAGAGACAATGTGGCTCAAACCTCCGAGATTACACTCCGCCGGCTCAGCCGGGGTTGCCCGACTGGGGAGCCCTCAGGAAGACTCTCCGTTTCAGCAGGGTGCCTCCCTCCCTGATGTGACATAAAACACTGCTTCTCTGCACCCACATCCTAGGAGGTGCTCGGGGAAAAGTAGTGTCAACATGCAGTTGTTCGGTGCTTCCCAGGCCTGGCAGCTGTCTGTGAGTGTTTGGTGGTGTTTTGGTGAGCCGCGAAGAAGCTGTGTCTTGTGACATGAAGAGGTTGTTTTCCTAACCATATATGTCTTCCCAAGAGAACCGATAAATAATGTGGTCGCTCTGGCTGGGTTGTCTTTCCATAGCTGCCCCAGGAGCCCTCTGGCTCTGAGAGCTGCTTCTCCTGTTTCAATTTCCATGTCCTCTCCATGTTGTAACTCAAGGAGCTCCTCAGGCTTAGGAACAGCTGACAACCCAGCCAGATCTCTGCTGTGGCACCTGGAACAGGGGCGATGGGCACTGACTCTCAGGAATGCTCCGGGGCACCCTGTCCTGGCTGCCATGCGTCACTGGAAG
>PVKM010045913.1:0-11739 GCA_004027735.1 Carollia perspicillata
CAGACCTGCAAGTGTTGTGGCTCATGGCTGCCAGTGAAGGACTGCCCCTGACTATTCGCACAGAGAGTTGGGCAGTGTGCCAGAGGCTAGCATTATGGATCTGTACATGGCATGCAAATAAATGGATGGTTATGCATAGGTCATTATGGGAGTAGGCCTTGCGGCAAGACCTCTGGGAATTAGGCCACCAAAAACAAATAACTGTATATCATGTGACTGACCATGAACCCCTTTCTTCCCTTGGGAATGGTGAGGCTGACACTCTAGTCAAGGTACGCTGGCCAGAAATGGTTCCTGCCAGCCTATTTAGAACAGAAGTCACACAGTGGCTATATTGTCATTTCTTACATGCTGGACAGAAGACCGTGTGGCCCACTGTAAAACTTGGGGATTACCTGTTACCTTAGCAGAGGCACAGGAAGTTTGTGAGACCTGTGTTGTCTGCTCATGAGAGCATCTCTGGAGGCCTGTGGAAACTACTGGGCAAGTGGTATGGGGGCAGAGGGTGTACCACTGACCTGGTTGCAGGTTCACATAATTGGACCCTTACCTACTTCAGAGGGGTATAAGTACGCAATCACATGTGTGGACATGGCTACTGGACTTAAAGCTTCTTACCCTGCATGGCACAGAGATCAGAAAGAGGTAATCACTGCACTTGAGCACTTATGTGCAACTTATGGGCCACCTTTGATCATTGAAAGTGATCAGAGGATGCATTTTACAGGGACCTTGTGCACCAATGGGCCTGAGACCTGCAGACTGACCGGAATTTTCATGTGGCCTATCACTCCCAAGCTGCCGGGATGATCCAACAGTACAATGGCCTCTTAAAGCAGGGCCTGTGAGCCTCAGCTGCCACCCCTACGCTGAGGGTTTGGAGAAAACTCTGTGGACTCTCCTCTGAACTCTTCATGAGAGGAGTCAAAGGGGAGGCCCAGCTCCAGTGGAAGTGTTGCTCCACTGCACCACTGCTCCAGCTCAACTGCAGGTACAGACTAAGGATGCTTTGCTGAAACCAGGCATGGGAAAACAAGGAAATAGTCTCTTGCCAGCTCCTGAGGGCCTGGAGAGAGGGCAAACTTGGATGTGGCCTTGGGAAATAAAAGCCTCCCACATGCGTTGGGTGGCTCTTGTTGCCCTTGGGGACAAAGGGTGAAGAAAAACTTGCAAATAGTGTCCTGAATGATTGGGATATGGCTCCCATTCTTAAAGGTGACATACCCAGGGTCAGCAGACCACAAAATGCTTCTCTGTAGCACCTCCATCATAGCCTTGTGGCCCATTTTGAGTTCTCCACTGTTGTTTCAAGTAGATGCTGAAAGATATGGTATTTGTACCCAGGAAGCCACCTTCTGTCAGCCACTCTCTTATCAGCTGACCAGAAACTTGCTTGTATATTTTCTGAAGGTCATGATTTGCCATTGTTAGTTCCAATAACTTCTTTGTCTTTTCATCCCTAGGGTGCAAAGTAGCACCTTAGTGGACTGGGTACATGCCTATGCCTCAGTGGCTAACCAATCAGCCTGCTGGCTCTACACGGAACACTCCCTCAATATGTCTGCCAACCTCCCATGTCACATCTCTCCAGTTTCTGTCTCAAATTGGACTTGGTCACAGCACCAGTGGAACAGTGCACATCCCTTGAAGAATATGACCTAGACTGACATCTACTCTTGGGTGAAGCAGCGTTATGACTGGCCTTGGCCTTGGCTATTAGGCACCTACTTCGTATGGGATGGCTCAGGGTGGCTCACAGCTGAGGCCATGTTGCTGACTAGACTAGTTCCCCTTTGCATTGAAAGTCTTTGAGGACAAGCCCAGGTGCCTGGATTCTGACAGGTCTTTGTCAGTCTCAGACTCTAAAGCATTTCTGGGAAGCACAGACTGATGCATGGGCTGTAGTTCCCTCTGGGGCACTCTGGGTGTGTAGCTCACATGAGTGGCCTTACGTGCCTGGAAATTGGACCGGCCATTGTACCTGGGAATGGCCTTATTTGAGTTCAGAAAACTCTTACAATCTGGCCAATCAATTGGAAAACCTTTAAAACATTACACCAGATAAAGTGTACTTCCTGGTGGTATTATCCAGTAGCTGTTTTTTCTCCTCAAGTTGCTTTTCTAGTCACTGAGACTGAAATAACTGCTTTGACTTTGTGCACTGCTCATGCATTAAATGCAACACATGATTCCTTAAGCCTCTTAAATGTGGAAGTGTATCAGTTAAGGAAAGTAGCCTTGCAAAACCGTATGGCCTTAGATATGCTTGCTGCATCCCAAGGTGGGGTGTGTGCCCTGGTAGAGGATGGATGTTGTGTATACATTTCTGATGTCCATCACAATGTTAGTCAAGCTTTACAGGCATTAGCTTCTGAGATCCATGCTATTGATTGCCTGAGAGGTGATCCCCTGCAGGAATGGGGGCATCTCTAACCACTGGATGGTGGTGAGTCCTTGCTGTCTTTGGCAGCAGTGCTTGTGTTTTGGTTGCTTGTTGCTGTAGTTTATAGTACTAACTATATAGGTGTGTATATAGGTGCAGGGCTTTGCCCTTCTTGCCTACAGACATTTGTGGAAGACACCTTCGAGTAAATTGTATAGTGAGAAACCCAGAAGTGAGGAATTGTAGGGTAAACAAAGTTGGTTTGGCTCCCTCACCCAGATGTCCAAGTAACTAAGATAAGCAGTATTCCATAGATTTAGGAATGGGCCTGTATGCATAGAATCACGTTTTGTTATATAATATCTTGGCATTCTGCCATCTCTGTGTGCATTTAGTATCTAAGGGAGTTGGGTCTTCCAGCAGTGCAACACATGGCTTGTAGCATGTATGCATCTTCCCACCCTTGAATAAATGCATGTCAGGCACTCCCATGGCTCCATGAATTTTTTTCCATCTTCCCAAATCCTGAGCGAACCTGCCTAGCCTTGAAAGGCTGCAAGACAACTGGGATGGATAAAAGCAAGCTGCAGCAGTATGGCTCTGTTTTATGGAAAATACTATGCCTGCAAGGGTAAGAAGAATTTCTGCAGAACAACACAGGAGCTCCTGGCAGAGTCTAAAATAATAATTTGTCAAATGGGTTACTAGTGTGTCAGAACAGAAAAGGCACCTGGTCACTGTATTTTATCACAGTCATACATATAGGGCATAATAATGGCAATTGCAACTGTCAGTAGAACAAATATACAATTAAAACATAAATAAAATTATAGATTCATATAAAGGTACATTAAATCAGCCTTAGCTATCCCAGTTAATTTTTGTTTAGATTTTTTACTCTCTACCATATATTTGTGCAACATGATATGCTTAACATGTTAAATGACATAATTGCAATATAATGTTATCTTGCACTAGATGGAAACTCCAAAAGTTCCAGGGCCCATGACTATTTGCCTGAAATAGTTCAGAAATGTTCAATTACTATTTGTTGATTGGGTGAATACTGACTCACCTATTCTAGCTCTCATACAATTTTCCTCCATGCTCAGGGGTTAGAAGAAAATTAAGAACAAATAATTCTTCACATAATTTAATCATTCTCCCCAAACTACTTTCAATTTATTTTTATATATAAAATTAAATAATGATTATAGAACATATTTGGAATATAATGAGAGGTTAGTTTCCTCTCACTTTAAAAAAGAAACAGTTAAGTTTTAGAAGGTCTCAATAGCCAGAGATCCAAGCAAGTTTCTTTGAAGGTAGAGCCAGGAGCAGCATGTTGGAGTCCTAAGCAGCTGGCATGGCCTCAAACAGCCAGGTGGCACCTCCCTGGCAGGCAGCAAGGCTCTCGGCATGGGGGCATCCTCGGAGCTGTCAATCAAGAGTGCAGGGAGGGACCACGGGTGGGGGCACAACAAGAAGAGGTCCCATGGAGGAGCCTGTGAAGAAGCACTGCTGGTCCAAGGCCAAGAAGCAAAGAAGATCCTGTCAAAGGGTCCTGAAGCACAGATCACTGCTATGTGAATGATCATCTTCAACAGATCTACAAGTGGCACCTGTAAATCCTGCCCTTTTCTGAGATCATCAAGAAACTGCAGCCTATGAGGAAGCAGTAGTGCCTGGAAGCCAGTAGGAGGAGCAGCAGTAGCTGAAGGAACTGAGAGGGTACCCGCGGTTGGAAGTCTTCAAGATGTGTACAAAGAAGATCCACAAAAAGAACGTAAAGAAAACCACTCAGGCTCCATGCTCATGAATACTCTCTTGAATGGACAAGAGGGTGGGGACTGTGATGACATGTCTGCCTTTGACTACCTCATTTTCACTTAAGAGTTGTTGGACTAAACAAAGAGCCAGAGGCAGAGCTGCTGTGTGCCTCTGGAAAGACGAAGCTTCCCTCGGAGGAGCAAAAGGCAGAAGGCGGTGCTGCAGAGACACTCACAGAACAGGACGGTCAAGCAAGGGCCCAGATAAAGCAGGAACTGCTGCCGGAGGACTGACAGATGCAGCAGCTCCATGCCCTGTGCCAGGCACTCACTGCCAACTTTGCCCCACTGACCCAGCTGGGCACCTGCGAGAAGGCCACTGTTCAACAGGCTGAGCTTCCATGTGGGCAGGCAGCAGGGAGCCTGTGGATTGTGGCCCAACCAGAAGCTCATTATCCACATCAGGAAGATTTTGGCCCAGGTCCTCCATCCAACAGCCCCATGCAGAAAACACAGAACTCTGATCGTGGCCTCCTTCCCCATGACCACCCCATGGAGGAGGGGCAGGGGTCCATCCACTAGAGCCAGGCCAAATCCCGAGCCTTGGAGGCTTCACCTCTCCTAAAATTAAATCTCTATAGCATCTCTCTAGCTTTCAACAGCCTCCAAGAAAATCCCAAACCCAGAAAAGCCACTCACCATGCACAATACACATAGAAAACAAGGCCTCACAGGGATGTCACACTACAGGGACATGGGAACACCACACCTGAATAGCATAACCTTGGACATGGGGGCATCCACAGGAGCACACACACCATGTGGGGAGGATGACACAGGCTGCAATGGTCTCCAGAATCCACCCTCCATTACACAGAGCAGAGAAAACCTACACCTAATACACTTGGAGGGACTCCTGAAAGTTGCTGCCCACAGTGCCACATACAAGCAGGCATGGTGCAGGACAGCTCTCATGCTCTCATGCTTGGGTGAGGGCCCTCTGCCTGTGGCCCTGAAAATCCTGCAACCCAGAATGGTGAGGGGGCTGGTGCTGACCCCCTTGCCCTCCTCCAGTGGGACCCTCATGGAAGCAGCTCCTATGCTACCACTTAATTGGATTTTTTAAACTAAAATAGTGGAATTTGAATTTCAAAAGAAATTTAAAATGAAAAGAAAAAATAATTTAAAACATATTGGTGTTACTTTTCTTTATGAATATGATACAGTACATTGAGCACTATGCAAGTGTAGTATACCAATGTTCCTAGGGGAAAAAAGACTGAAAACTAGGCAAAATATAAGGACTAGAAGAAAAAAAAACTTTTTCTTTTGATCAATATCAGAGAGATGCTGAAGCAACTATACTAGATCTAAGAGTCCTTAGGAAGGGCAAATATAGATATGTTAGTTTACAATCAACAATCACAATATTCTAGGCATAGGGCAAGAAGTTTGTAATCCAGGCTTTGTTAGTTCACAGAAAAACAGAGAGCTCCTGGGGATGTCATGGGACTGGAGATAAAAATTTGGAGACTTACAGGGCAAGATGCTAACTACTTAGAAGCTAAAAGTAAAAACAACAACAAAAAAACAAAGAAACAAAAAAACTAAGATTGACACACTGCTATTTTTCTGTTTAAGGGAAGCCATATAATTTAGAAAGTTAAACAAAAATTTACATAAATATTCCAATGAGCAGATTGGTGTATTCAGCAATTCCATTATTCTAAGAAAATAATTATATTTCAGGACTTACCAGAAATACCATAGGGTTACACACCAGAATCTGGAGCAAACAAAATATTGACAGAATTTTTTTTCACATTTTTTTACTGTTATTCAAACACAGTTGTCTCCATTTTCTCCCTACCATTCTCCCCACCCCAGCCATCCCCATTTCCCATCCTTGATCCTATCCCCCTACATCTCCTGAAAACCCTTCCCCCTTTTCCACCCATTATCCTCTCCCACCTCCCCTCTGATTACTGTCAGTTTGTTCTCAATTTCAATGTTTCTGGTTATATTTTGCTTGCTTGTCAGAATTTTACAAACAGTTCACATTAACATGATTGGTCCCTAATGTGTCTGAGTAGAATATAATATAGTAAGCTCTCAAAATGGAAGATTTGTCCTTAGGCGTGTGAATGTAACAGAAATAAGAGCTCTTTTAAATTACTAACATTAATACAGTCAATAAAATGGAGAGCAAGGTACATATAAAAATGTCAGAAAGACAGAAAATCTCACCAGAAAACAATATTCCATAAAACAATCAAATGGTTATTATAGAATTATAAATTCAAAAGCTGAAATTAAGCACTAAATACACTTAACAACTGACAGAGTAGTAAAAGTCAGTAGAAAATCAGATTGTCAAATCAACAGAAAACAACCAAGCTGAAGTGTTAAAAAAGGAATAATCATCACAGTAAAATGGTCTAACATGGGGATAACTGGGGTTCCAGAAGGAGTGGAGGTGGAAAAGAAATACTCAAAGAGGTAAGAATTCTAAATATTTAGAAATTAATGAGAATGCTTAACCTACAACTTCTAAAGACTCTACCCTTTCCAGATAGAATATTAGGAAAAGTGAGTTGCACATTGGAGAGATGTCCTTAATATGAAAGTAATAAGCCAGTAAGACATTTAAATAACAAATATAAAGTCCTGCAGAAAATAATTCTCAACACAAATTCATCTATTTAGTCAATGAAATCCCAAACACCCAGAAGATGTTTTGTGAAAATATGCTGATTGTAAAATGTATGTGTAAATACACGCAACCTAAAATATCCAAGTTGAGTCCAACTTAAAGAAACAAAAATAGAGAACTTGCAGTACCAATTATCTCAACTTGGAATGATAATCGGTATAGTATGATGCGGCACAACAAACAAATGGACCAATGGAGCGTAACTGGTTCTAGAAACAAATCCAATCACAGATGCATCATTTGATTTAAAACTAAGGCACTATATAATTCAAAGGACAAATACAATATTTTCCATACATGGACTGGAGAGAAGTACCAGAACCCAACATGAACGTTATATAAACCCTGGTCACTCAGAGAAAAACACAGCTGGATACAGAAGCTACTTCAGAATTCCTCAGTTAACCCAGAGGACAAGGGAACACAACAGTCCACTTGGACCACCTTTCAGAGACAGATTCTCAGGTTTGGCATTCTTGAGCTGGTCTCACAAAAACTTGGTAATTTCTTTCATCAGGGCACAAAAAACTTCTCCCATGCATTTAGGAAACTTTGCAATCACCAAACAATTGTTAATTGCTGTCATCTCTGATTACACACATTAGCCACCTAGCATCTACATTTCGAGTTTGAAAACTTTGAACAGAGCCGCTGATCCAGTCTCAGCTTACATTCCTTGTTCCAGAAGGAGGGTCTGGGATAAGGAGAACTGTCCCAAATCACCCACTAACCATTCCTCATGCCAACTGGGACAACTACATACCCACATATTAAAAAAATTATGTTGAGTAAAAGGCAGAAAGCTGTATTTGAACAACAATAAAAAATGATGTTGATATTCTCGCTCCATCATACAATAAAATCAATCCGGGCAAATAATGGTTTTGTAGGTCTCATTTTGCAGAAATCAACTGGCTGATATGTTTATAATTTGTATAATTTTCCATTGACATCAATATTAATCTTAAAATGTTTGCATATTTCCTCCCAGTTCTTTTACTGTATATAAATTTTCATATTTTCCCAGATTATACAAAATGTACCTGTAACATGTAAAGTAATACTTTCTGATTATACAATTATTGCACAGTCATTGTAGAAAATTATTTTCGGTATATATATATAAATTGTATGCTTAATTATATAATTGAGTTAAAAACATAAGTTGACTGGCCCTGGCCAGGTAGCTCATTTGGTTGAGTAGACCTCATTCTGAAATGCCAGGGTTGTAGGTTAAGATCCCTGGTCAGGACACATATAAGAATCAACAAATGAGCACTGGGCTGAGTAGTCCTCATGAATTGCCAAGGTTACGGGTTTGATACTCAGTCAAGACACATACAAGAGGCAACAAGTGAATGCATGGATAAGTGAAACACAAAACTGCTGTTTTTTTCTCTCCCTCCTTCTCTCTCCCTCTCCTTCTTCCTCTCTTTCCCTTAACCCAATTTAAAAAGTACAAGCTGACTTTTTTGTATTTTAAATGACATTTTATTTAGTTACAGTTGATACACAACATTAAATTAGGTCATGATTAGGCATTCACATACATTAGGAAATTATTACCTTGATAAATCTAATACCTTCTGAAGACACTATAGTTTTTACAATATTATTGACTATATTCCCTATTATATGTTTATATCCCCAAGACTATTCTCTAAATCCAATCTGTACTTCTTCATTTCTTCCCCCTTTTTATTAAATCTCCCTCGCATCTAGCAACCATCAAAATGTTCTCTGTATCTGTAAGTTTGTTTCAGTTTTATTTGTCTGTTATTTTGTCTTTTAGATTTCATATAGAAGTAAAATTATATGGCATTTGCCTTTCATTTTCTCCCTTATTTCACTTAGCACAATACCCTCCATACACATTGCTGCAGATGGCAATCTTTAATTCTTTTTTTATGGTTGCGTCGTATTTCACTGTATGCACATACTACTTTTTCTTTATTCATCTATTGATGGGTACTTAGGTTGCTTCCATATCTTGGCTAATGTAAATACTGATCCAGTGAACATCTGGATGTATATGTCTATTTGATTTAGTATTTTGTGTTTCTTTGAGTAAATACACAGAAGTGAAATTGCTTTGTCCTTCTTTGTCTCTTATAATAGCCTTTGTTCACAATTCTATTTTATCAGGTGTAAGAAATGCTACTTCACCTTTTTTGTTTGTATTCATGTTCATGAAATATGTTTTCCATCCCTTTACATTGTCTGCATGTGTCTTTTGATCTGAAGTGAGTCTCTTGTAGACAGCACGTGTAAATGTATTGTTTTCTTATCCAGTAATGTCTTTTATTTGGAGCATTTAGTTAATTTACATTTAAAGTTATTTCTGATATGTATGTATATATTCCCATTTATTATTCATATTTTTTAACTTTTTCTTCCATTAAAAGAAGTTTCTTTAACATTTCTTGTAATAGTTTCACAGTGATGAACACTGTTAGCTTTTTCTAGTTCGGGAAATTTTTGTCTGTCCTTTAGTTCTTTCTTTTCTTTCTTTTTTCTTTCATTCTTCTTTTCTTGTTTTTTTATTAAGTACTTTGAATTTTATTGTTGTTCAAGCACAGTTTTTTCCATTTTCCCCCACCCCTCCCCACCACCCCAGCCATCCCCACCACCCTCCCCTGTTTCCACCCCCCTTGTTTTTGTCCATGTGTCCTTTAGCATTGTTCCTATAAACGCTTCACCTTTTCTCCCTATTAACCTCTCCCACCTCCCCTCTGGTTACTATCAGTTTATTCTTAATCCCAACATCTTTGGTTATATTTTACTTGCTTGTTTGTTTTGTTGATTAGGTTCCAGTTAAAGATGAGATCATATGGTATTTGTCTTTCACCGCCTGGCTATTTCACATAGCGTAATGTTCTCCAGTTCTATCCATGCTGTTGTAAAGGGTAGGAGTTCTTTCTTTCTTTCTTTCTTTCTTTCTTTCTTTCTTTCTTTCTTTCTTTCTTTCTTTCTTTCTTTCTTTCTTTCTTTCTGCTGTATATAATTCTGTTTTGTAAATATACCACAGGTTTTTGATCCACTCATTTACTGATGGGTACTTAGGTTGCTTCCAGCTGTTGGATATTGTAAATTGTGCTGCTATGAACATTGGAGTGCATACATTCTTTGGGGGCAACAGCATAATATGGAGCAAAAATAGCCTCTTCAACAAATGGTGTTGGGAGAGTGGGACAGCTATATGCAAAAAAATGAAACTCGATCACCAACTTACACTGTACACAAAAATAAATTCAAGGTAGATAAAAGACTTAAATATAAGTCATGACACCATAAAAGTACTAGAAGAAAACATCAACAGGAAAATCCCAGATATTTCACACAGTAATATTTTCACTGATATGTCCCCTATAGCAAGAGACATAAAGGAAAGAATAAACAAATAACTTCTCATCAAAATGAAAAGCTTCTGCACAGCTAAAGTAAACAGCACTAAAATGAAAAGAGAACCAACAATATGGGAAAACATATTTGCTAATGATACCTCAGACAAGAGCTTGATCTCCAAAATATACAAAGAACTTACACAACTTCACTCTAAGAAGACAAGCAACCCAATTAAAAAATGGGCAAAGGATTTGAACAGACACTTCTCCAAGGAGGACATACAGAGGGTCCAGAGATATATGAAAAGATGTTCAGTATCGCTTGCTATCAGAGAGATGAAAATTAAAACCACAAAGAGATACCACTTCACTCCAGTGAGAGTGGCCATCATAAACGAAGCAACAAACAGTAAGTGTTGGAGAGGTTGTGGACAAAAGGGAACCCTACTGCACTGTTGGTGGGATTGCAGACTGGTGCAAACACTATGGAAAACAGTATGGAATTTCCTCAAAAAACTAAAAATGGAACTGCCTTCTGACCTGGCAATTCCATTGCTAGGATTATATCCTAAGAACCCTGTCCTTTGATCCTAAATGATAGTTTTGCTGGACAGAATAATCTTTGTTTTAGGGCCTCACTTTCCATCACTTTGAATATTTCATGCCAGTCCCTTCTGGCCTGCAAAGTTTCTGTTAAGAAATTAGATGGCAGGCTTATAGGAGATGACTAACTGCTTTTCTCTTGCTGCTAAGATTCTTTGGTTTTAACCTTTGAGATTTTAATTACGATATGTCTTGGTATGACCCTCTTTGGTATCATCTAATTTGAGACATTCTGGTCTTCCTAGACTTTCTCCTCTTCCTGCTCTTGTATCACTATTTCATTTACCAGGTTAGGAAAATTTTCTGTCATTTTTTAAAATACATTTTCAATTTCTTGCTGTCTTTCTTCTTCTGGTACTTCTATATGTGAATATTAGTATGCCTGATAATGTCCCAGAGTTCCCTTAAACTATCCTCATATTTTTGGATTAATTTTTCTTTTTGCTGTTTGGTGTTTTTTGCAGCAAGTTTCATTGGGTATTTCCTGCTCCCTTATCTTCTAAATCCCTGATTAAATCCTCTGCTTCATCTAATCTAATGTTAATTTTCTCTAATGTATTCTTTGTTTCAATTATTGTATTCTTCATTTATTATTTGTTCTTTTTATGTTTTCTATCTCCATTTTTATACTTCCTATCTCTTTGTTCAAGTTCTCACTGACATCATTGAGCATTCTTATAACCAGTGTTTTTAACATGGTATATTACTTCTCTCCATTTTTTAAATATTTTTTTTCTGGAGTTTTGTTCTGACCTTTCCTTTTAGTAATATTTCTTTTCCACTTATGCCATCTGTGTCCCTGCATTTGTCTCTGTGTATTATGTAGAGCTGGTACTTCTCTGGGCATTTGTAGAGTGGCTTTATGTAATATGTGTCCTGTAGGGCTCAATGGCACAATCACCCTGGTCACTTGAGTCATGTGCTCCA
>PVKM010045914.1:0-11841 GCA_004027735.1 Carollia perspicillata
AGTTCTGATAGGACTCATCCCCACTTTGCTGCTGCTGCACTCCCATGTACAGACTCAAACACAAATTAATTCAGTTTAATTTAATTGAGGGTGGGAGTTGTGACTAATCTTGAGATAGGCCTAGGTATAGATGGTTCTGGCACTGCCTGATGCCAGGGGCCTTGCTGCGGAAAAAAAAGGGAGCTCAGTAAATATTGTACAAATTAACTCTATAAAATAAGCATTTAAGTCACCATGGTTAAAGTTACTTCTCTCTAGACTTTTCTCCCCCACCCCTACTTCTATAAACAGAATTCAAATTTCTGTGACCAGAAAGTAAGATGTGGATTTTTAAATCCCCCTTTTAATTGACAGGACCTGGAGGCTACTTAGCAAGTGAGGCTATCAGTGACAGGAACATACAAAGGGCTCCTTTCAAGTCCACGTACCACACACACCAGAGCACGTGACCAAGTTTGCTGAGCAGGGTGTTTGTACTAGGATCCTGACATAATTGGCTAGTGGCCTCACTGGAGGTCAGTTTCTACTCTTATGCCTGGACACTGGAATGCCCTGCGGGCATCAAAGAAGACATCAGTATCACCCCAGAAATTCTGATTTAACTGATCTAAGACATAGCACTGAACATTTTAAGAATTCCGTAAGTGATTCCACTGGCAACTAAGTTTGAGAACTAGTGACCCAGACAACCCTGTTTAGAAGAAATAATCACAGTCTTGAGTAGTAGAAGAGGTCAGTAAAATGAGGGGATGGGAGGGAAAGGTTGGCAGCATTGAGAGAGCTTCACCGGTGAATCGCTCTGCCTTTTCACCTTTTTCCCCCCAGAGGATTCTGCAAGGGAGTAATGAATGTTCCTGTGTGAACAGAACACACACATGCACACACACACAAACCATACAAGATTTTAATGGAGAAAAATGCTCTTCTAGAGCAATGCTTCCCAAATATAGACCAACTGCATTAGAGTCTCGGGAGAGCTATTTACCATGCAGAATCCCAAGCCCCATTACCTAGAGATTCTGATTCAGCAACTCTGGGGAGAGGTCCAGAGGAGGCCTGGGGAACATGAACACACACACATATATATGTATAATTATATACATAACTTATTTAAAACTTTTTATTTTGAAAAATTTTAAACCTAGAGATAAGTAGCAAAAACAGTATATGAACAACTATGTACCCTTCACTTAGATTCAATAACTAGTAACATTTCGCCATTTTGTCTCCATATACCTACACACACTTTTCCTCTGAACTATGTGCAAGTTAGAGACATCATGACACTTCACCCTTAAATATGTCAGTACCTT
Organism: Carollia perspicillata; assembly: GCA_004027735.1. Taxonomy (NCBI): domain Eukaryota; kingdom Metazoa; phylum Chordata; class Mammalia; order Chiroptera; family Phyllostomidae; genus Carollia; species Carollia perspicillata. The sequence continues at coordinate 1,314 of PVKM010045914.1, forward strand.
TGTCCTCAGAATAAGGACATACTCCTTTAACACTGCAATATTACCATCCCCAAGAATTTTAATTAAAGATATTCTCAATTGTTCCCCAAATGTTCTTTATAACTGTTTTTAAAATACAGGATCCAATCAAGAATCACATATTGCATTTGGTTGTCATGTTCTTTAGACTCCTTTAATTCACAATAGCCCTATTGCCTTTTGGTTTTTCATAAAATTGATATTTTTGAAGAGTCTGCACTAGCTGTTTTACAGCATGTCCCACAACTTGGAACTTTTCTTATGTTTTCTTAGGATTACATTTATGCTGAACAATTTTGGCATAAATACTATACAAGTGATGTCGAGTACTTCTTACTGCCTTATTTCAAGAGGCACATAGTGTTAATTTGTCAAATTATTGATGATACAAATTTGATGACTTGTTAGGGGGTGACTAACAGATTCCCTCACTGCAATTTCTTTGTAATTAATAGGTAATTGGTGGGAAGAAACTTTGAGACTATGTGAATATTCTCTTCTCCAATAAGCTTTTTTACACTCTAGTTTCATTCATTGATTATCCTTCCCAGAAACAATGAAATGGTAATTTTTCTACTATTCCATCTATGTTTATTAGCTGGCATTCTATAAAGAAGACCATTCCCTGAAATTTCTGATTTTGTTCTTTGTGTATCACCAGGGACCCATGGATGCTATTACCACTGCTTTTTTATTTTTATTATTCTTTTTGGTACTCATATTGTTTCAATTTTGGTTAATAAGAACTCTTTTTAGTTGGTTCCTGTGTCTTTTTAATATGTCCCCATCATTCTTTGAGACTTCTTTGCTTCCTGGCAAAAGATGTTCCAGAGTCACATCGTATTTTCTCTTCTGCTCAGCCTTAGAATAAGCCATTTCTCCAAGGAGCTTAATTCCTCTTAGTAGAGAATGGGATTTAGAAACCAGAATCAAGGTGCGCTCTTTGCTTCTGAGGTGTCTCCGGGATGTCATTGTTTCTAGGCCTTTTCAATGGACAGAACTGGGACACACACACACATGGGTAGGCAAAAGTGTGTTTACAGTTGTTTGTATGGAAGAAGACACACAGGTCATGAGGATTATACACAACAGCTTTATTAACTCAGAAGAATGTCACAATGGCACCACTGTAAGTCTACTTTTGCCCACCCCCGTGTATGAATGATTTGAATTGAATGTATCTTAACTTTAAAGTTAAGAGTTCATATATATAACTCCAATTCAAATCCTGTACTGCAAGGTTCTTCTTCATCTCCTATTCCATATTTGTACCTTATTTACTCATTTGCTCTATCTTCAATATATACAAAGTAGTTTCAATTCATGGCAAAACCATTAACATTATTAAGAAAAAGTCAGAATTTCCTTGCAGTTCTGTTTTTCTTTAAAATATGCCCTATTAGAAATGTACTGTGAGCGTTCTGTGTTCAGGTTATTTGAATTCTTTTTTCAATGTGGTTATGATATCCATTGGATGAAAAGTTCAGTTTGTTTCTGCTTGTAATCAATTTTAGGATATGCTTTGTTCATCTGCTTTTGGTTTAATTTTATTAACTAAAACATTTACATAATTCGAAAGTCAAAAGAATATAAAAGGGTATCCTCAGAGAAGTCTCCCTCTCTTTCCTGTAATTGCTACCATGTTCCCAGATACTCCCAACAGTTGATCTTTTCATTACTTTCTGGTGTAACATCCCATCGTTTCTTTTTATAAAACTAAGTATATAGAAATATCATTTCCTGTATGCTACATGTGTGTATGTGTATATACATACAGAGATTTCCCCTCTTTCTCAAAAGTGCCACTAAGTACATTTACGCTGTGCAGCCCTCACCTCCATCCACCTCCAGAGCTTCTTCACCTTCCTCAACTGAAACTCGGTACCCAAACAACAGTAACTCCCCGTTCCCCACTTCCCTCCCAGCTCCTGGCAACCAGCATGCTAGTTTCTGTCTCTGTGAATTTCTCTACATTATGTACCTCATATAAGTGAAATTATATAGTATTTGTTCTTTGCAACTGGCTTATTTCACTTAGCATAATGTCTTCAAGGTTTAGCCACACTGTATCAGCATTTCCTTCCTTTTAAAGGCTGAATAATATTCTATTGTGTGTATATACCACACTTTCTTTACACATTTTTCTGTCGACAAACACTGGGGTTGCTCTGACCTTTTGGTCATTCTGAATAATACAGCTAAACACAGGTATACAAATGCCTGCTTGAGTCCCTGCTTTCATTCTTTTGCCTATATACCCCAGAGTGGAATTTCTGGATCATATGGTAATTGTTTTTAATTTTTTGAGGTACTGCTATATTATTTTTGATAGTGGCTGCACCATTTTACAGTCTCATTAGCAATACACAAGAGTTCCAGTTTCTTCACATCCTCATCAACACTTGTTTTTTCTATTTACCTGATAATGGCTATCACTCTTAATGGATATGAAGTGGTTTTTCATTGTGGTTTTGATTTGCATTTCTCTAAGGATTAGTGAGGTTGAACACCTTCTAAAATTATTTTTATTGTATTGAGGTGGCATTGGTTAATAAAATTACATAGGCTTTAAGTGTACAGTTCTATAGTACATCATCTGTATACTGCATTGTGTGTTTGGCACCCAAAGTCAAGTCTCCTTCCATCACTGTTTATCCTCCCATTCCCTCTTCTAACTCCCCACTCTCCCTTTTTCCTCTGGTAGTCACTCTACTGTAGTCTGTGTCTCTGGGGTTTTGTTTGTTTTTTTTGCTTAATCCCTTTACCTTCTCTCCCTCCCTTTCCCTCTGACAGCTGTCAGTCTGCTCTCTAGATCTATCAGTCTGTTTCTATTTTGTTTATTTTGTTCATTAGATTCCACATGTAAGTGAAATTATATGGTATTTGTCTTTCTGTGACTGGCTTATTTCACTTAGCATAATGCTCTCCAGGTCCCGCTACACTGATGTAAAAGGTAGGATTTCTTTCTTTTTCATGGTGAGTAGTATTCCATTGTGTAACTATACCACAGGTTTTTTTTTAATTTATTTTTTTAATCCTTACCTGAAGACATGTTCATTGGTCTTAGAGAGGGGAAAGGAGGGAGAGCAACATGGATGTGAGAGAGAAACATCGATCAGTGGTCTCTCATACACTTCCGATGTGGGACTTAACCCGCAACCTAGGCATATGCCCTGACCAGGAATTAAACCTGTGACCTTTCGGTTTACAGGACGATGCTCCAACCAAGGCACACCAGCCAGGGTACTGTGCCGCAGTGTTTTCATCCACTCATCTAATCACGGGCACTTGGGCTACCTTCAAATCTTGCCTTAGAAATAATGCTGCAATGAACATAAGCTGCATATATTCTTTCAAATTAGTATTTCGGGTTTCTTTGAATATATTCCCAGAAGTACAATTGCTGGGTCTTAAGGCAGTTCCATTTTTAATATTTTAGGGAACTCCATACTGCTTTCTACATTTTAGATTTTTTGGGGAAACACCAATCTGCATTCCCAACAACTGTGTGCACAAGCGTTCCCTTTTCTCCACATCCTCACTAGCACTTATTTGTTGATTTACTGATGATAGCCATTCTGACTGGTGTGAGGTGGTATCCCACTGTGGTTTTAATTTGCATTTCTCTGACGATTAGTGACATTGAGAAAATTTTCATGTCTATTGGCCATCTGCATGTCCTCTTTGCAGGAGTGTCTATTCAGATCCTTTGCCCATTTTTAAATTGAATTGTTTGATTTGATGTTTAGTTGTTTAAGTTCTTTATAAATTTTGGATATTAACCCTTTTTAGGTGCATATCTTCTTTAGAGAAATGCCTATTCAGGTCCTTTGCCCATTTTTAAATTAGTATTTTTTATTTTGTGTTGAAGGAGTGTAGGGGCCCAGAGGCCATAAGGGGTTAAGGAGAGGGTTTCTCACCTTGGGAGTGGTGATAGAAACCTGGTTTCTGGCCTCAAGGCCGTTCTGAGTCCTGACTGCCTCCCTACTGCTAGCTATCTGATTGTTCCCGTGCGCAAGAAGGAACATAGTCTGGGCATCTGCGTCATATACCAAAGATGTAACTCTTAAGGTCACTCATTGTTCTTTGTGGCTTGCATAAAAAGGCTCCAGCCATTGCAATAAACTCGCCATTACCAGCAGAGTCTTGGCCCTCTCCATTATTATCATCCCTCACCTTGACTCACGACCACCCTAGCCGCAGCGGGCTGCCGCAAAGGAGTTTTTAAAATACATGTATTCTGGATACTAACCCCTTACAGATATGTAATTTGCAAATATTTTCTCCCATTGTGTGAGTTCCCTTTTCACTTTGTTGATAGTGTCCTTTGATGAACAAAAAGTTTTAAATTTTGATAGTCTAATTTAACTATTTTTCTTTTGTTGCTTGTGCTTTTGCTGTCATATCTAAGAAATCATTGCCAAATCCAGTGGCAAAACCATTAAGCTTTTCACCTTTGTTCTCTTCTAAGAATTCTCTAAGTTTTAGCTCCTACGTTCTAGTCTTTGACCCATTTTGAGTTAATTATTGTATAGAGTGTAGGGTAAAAGTCCCACTTCGCTCTTGAACACGGGATATCCAGTTTTCACAACACTATAGGATTTAAAAAATAACAGCTTTAGTGAGATATAATTCACATCCCATACAACTTACACTTTTAAGTTTATGATTTAGTGATTTTTAGAGTTGTACAAAGACTATACTATCTAACTATAGAATATTTTCATCACTCTTCCAAAAAGAAACCCCACATCTACTAGCAGCCATTCCATTTCTCCCTTCCTCCCAGTGCCTGGAAACTAATTTACTTTCTGCCTTCATGCTTTTGGTGCCATATCTAAGAAATTATTTATTGACTAATCCAAGATTTACTCCTATGTTTTCTTCTAAGAGTTTTATAGATTCAGCTCTTAGGTTTAGGTCTATTGTCTAGTTGGAAGTTAACTTTTATATACCGTGTGAATGTAGAGTCTAACTTCATTCCATGCATGTAAATATACAGTTTTCCCTCCACCAGTTGTTGAATACCCCACTGACTCATCTCGGCATTTCTGCTGAAAATCAGTCCGGCATAAATGCACGGGTTTAATTCTGGACTCTCCAATCTAATCCACTGATCAGTGAGTCTATATTTCTGTCAGTACCATATATCTTAAGTACCGTGGCTTTACAGTAACAGTTTTGAAATTGGAAAATGTGACTCTTTAGCAGTGTGCTGAATTTTGTCAAAGTTCATATGACTTTCTTCCTTATCTTGATATGGTAAATTCCATTTATGACTTTTCTAAAGTTAAATCTTTTCAACCAGAAAAACACACTTTGCCATGATAAATTGTTTTAGTGTGTTGAATTCTAATTCCTAATATTTTATTTAGGATTTTTATAACAATGTTCATATATGACTCTGGGTGTATGCATTTAAATAAAGTTTAGATACAAAGGTTTTACCTGCCTCATAAAAAGTATTTGGATATTTTCCTACTTTTCCAATGATCTAGAGCTGCACCGTCTAGTACAGTAGCCACCAGCAACAGAGGCTTTTAAGCTTTAAATTGCAATGAAATAAAATTAAAAATTCAGTTCCTTAGTTGCGGTAGCCACATTTCAAGTGCTCAACAGCCGTATGTGCCTGGTGACTGCCATACTAGACAGCACAGATAAAAAACACGTCCATCCTCATAAAAAGTTCTGTTGGTATCACTGAGCTACGACAATTAAAGTGGCATTGAAATTATCTAATTGTTAAGGCTTTGTAGGATTTCCTTGTAAAATAATCTGTACGTGGTGCTTTTTTATAGGTACAGTTCTTTGAAAACTTATGTTTTCTATATATTCATTAAAACACTGTAATGCTATTGGATCAATTTGGAAAGATGGAATTTTCCCATTTCTTTTAGCTTTTCAAATTTATTTAGAGCTATTTCCTCTTGGTCATTTCTACTTTTGTGTATCTGTACTTATTCCTTTTTTATTAGGCTAACTAGTGCTTTGTGTATTTTGTTAATTTTTCCTCCAATGGATTGGTGTTTTGATTTATTGCTTTTCTATTTTCTACTTCATTAATTTTTACCTTTATTTTTCTTCTTCCTTCGTTTTTTCTTTGTATTGTGACTCTTTTCCTAGCTTTTTGACTTGGGAATTAAAATCTTTAAATTTTTATCCTTTCATTTTTCTTGATTTCAAATATTTAAGGCTATACATTTTCTTCCAACCACTGCTTTAACTGTATCTCAAAATTTGGACATATCATTTTTATCATCATTATGTTTTAGGAATTTTACAATTTTGGTTGATAGTCACCTTTTTTGAGCAAGAGTTGTTTAAAGAGCTCTAAATTTCAAATAGAAAGGATATTTTCCAGAGTATAAAACTTGGTATGTATGTATACACACACACACACACAATCTACCTTATTCATTAAAGTCTTCAAATACCTTTACTTTTTGTCCTCTTAGACTGTCTCACCTAAAGAGAGATGTCTTCAATCTCCCACTAGTGTGTCTCTCTTTGCACCTGCTACAATTTATATGTTGCGAGGCAGATGATTTGTAATTTGGTACTGAAGTATTTTTAACTATTATACTTGCACTGTGAATTGTGAAACCTTTAACCATTATAAAGTTGCTTCTTTGTCTTGTTTAATACATCTTGGTCTGAATTCTACCTTGTCTAATACCAGAATTATAACCTCTGCTATTGTATCACTTGAATTTCCTTGGTGTACCCTTGATATAATTTTATTTTTAGCTTTTCTGATTCACTTTACTTTAGGTATGTCTCCTACTCACAGAATAAAGTTGGGGTTGACTTTGAGCACTAATCTAAAAATTATTTTAAGAGTTGAGTTAAAAGCAACTACATTTATTCATATAAGTTATGCATTTGGTCTCAACTGTTTTATTTCCTGTGTTTTCTATAATTAGTTTATTTCTTTCTCTGTGTGGTCTTTTCTTGATCTTTTTGTTCTTTTGGTATTTAGGAAGTTTTGGGATTTTGTTTTAGTGGTTACATTTATATTAACATATTTTATGATGTCCTTAATTCTTTTTCCTCATTTGTGCTTCTACTGTTTGGTTTATCAGTTTTAAGTGATATCCTTTGATACCATCTAAAGTTATTACAGAAGAAAAGAGGTTTGCTTTCTGGTTCCTGTGTTTTGCTTGGCAGGCTCCCGCAGCACTCCAGTCTTCTCCGCTGTCCACTTCCTGCAGTGCATGGAACAAGTAGTAACCAGTGGCCAGCAGCAGCAGCAGCAGCATCACTCTCCCTCACCATAAGTGGGTTTTTTAGCAGAGTTTCTCCAGAGAGACATCTCTTTGTAACAGTTTTCCCAAAGCCCTGAGGGCAAATTTCCAGCAAGTTCCACTGCTATGGCACCAGTGAATATGTAAACTAACATGTAATTGAAATTTATGATATTCTTGACCCTTGGTATGTTTAGACATGAGTTGTGGGTGGTTTGATTTACTCTCCTATTTGATCTGTATATTTCTGAAGAATTTATGGTAAACTTTTGATTTAGGTGGTTACCATTATCTCTGGGACCCTATATTTTTAATAGTCTCTCAAGATACGTCTAAACAGTGATTTATAAAGTAGGCTGAGAATAATTTAGTACCATGCAGCTATAAAAAGGATTGAGGAAAATCTCCATACTAGTAAGAGGTCATTTTAGAACATATAATTAATGAGAAAAGCATGTATGGTATGCTATAGTTTCTACAAGGTAGAGGACACATATCTATATATGTACATACTGATACACACAGAGATATATTTGTTTATATTTTTAAAAGTGTAGTATAAACTATAAAAGTAAAAGAAAGTGGTTACCTATGACAGAGGAAAGAAAGAGGATGAAGGGGATTTCTCTGAAAATACTTGGTCTTATAGATATCATTTTAAAAACAATGTACATTATTTATGTATTTATAAAGTAAAATTTTTAAAAAGCAATCCTTAAAAATCAAAAGTAAAATGGAACAAGTGAATCTAAGTTTATATCAAGTTAGTAGCACTGCCACCCAGAGAGAAACTAATCCAAATGACCTCATACCATTATTAGACATTCCCTGAGGTTAAGCAAAAAACTGTAAGTAATTCAAACACTGTTTAGTTCTCATAATGGTAGTAGTGTTGATAGTTATCCTGAGACTGTTGTATGTGTACTATAGGATAAAACAAATGAATTAATTTTAGTGACATGGAAAACTAGAGTTTTGTTGTGGTAACAAAGGAGATACAGAGTTGAAAGACTAAAGATGAAATCAGTGAAAACACCACTGTCCTGCATTTCAGTACAAAGTATCAGTATAAATGAATGATTTTTTTATGTTAATAAAAAAAAAGATGTTCCTACCTCTCTACACCAAATAGACCAAAAAAGAATGACCAACTCAACAGCCTGAGCACTCTAGTGCTCAGATTATGGTATCTAAATACCACCTCCCACTAAAAAGAGCCTAGGCAGCTAAAAGAAATAGCTGATTCCATATTTGGGCCAAAAAATGTGCAAGATGAGCAAAAACAATTTGAAATTTCAAAAATCCAAGAAAGCTATCAAATAATAAAGAGCCAGGAGACAACTTGATGAGGCTCTTAGGAGGCCAAAGATGGGACAATTCAATAAACAATTAGTGCAATGAAGTGAAAAACATCAAATATGTATGAATCCTTGAGTTTTGATACTAAACAACAACAAAACCCTTCTTAAATATTTTTTGGAGGATGTCAGCAAAGCAATTCATTATTTTGAAAATTGGTAAAGAAAGAAAAGAATCAAGCATTAAGTCATCTTTCTTACATGAATTGTGCCTAAGGATAACCAAATAGTTGATGAAAGTTTATTTTAATAAGCATATCCACTTAATTTACATGGATAAAATGGTAAGATTAAAATTCCCCATTTTATAAGCATAATACATGATGAATCTAAATCAGAGGTCAGCAAACTATAGCCAGCAGGCTGCCACACCACCCATTTTGAAAGTAAAGTGTTCCTGGAACACAGCCTTGTCCGTTTGTTTATGTATTATCTATGGCTGCTTTCACATGGCAAAGACAGAGTTGAGTAGCTGCAATAGAGAACCTATGGTCCATAAGCCTGAAATATTTACCATCTGACCTGTTAAGAAAATCTGTCAATCCCTGACCACTACCATTATAAAAATGAGAGAAAATTAGACTATATATACTTCCTATAGAAGTAAACACCACCATCTATGAAATATTCTTAGGGAAAAAATTGAACCTGAACATGATCAAGTCTCTAGATCTAGCTCACAATTTCTAGGAAAGAGGATAGAGAAACATATTAAATGATATTATAGAGGTATAATCAGCAAAATGACTTAGGTTTTCAACAAATATATTACAAGAAAAATTAAAAGAGGAGAACCCAAAGATTAAAAGATTCTTAAGGGACATATCAACCAACTGCAATATGTGTATTTTATCTGGATCCTGATTCAAAGAAATTGTAGTAGAGAGAGAGAGAGACAGACAGATAGAGAGAGAATAGGGAAAATTTAAACACTGAGTAAAAATTTGTTGATATTAAAAATTATTAGTTTATTTACATGTGATGCTATTACAGTTGTATTTAAAATTATTGCCTAAGAGAAATACATACTAAATATTTAATGACAAAATGATACTATATTTGGGCAACTGGGCACAAGAGGGCAGGGAATGTGTAAAGATATAGATAAAACAAGACTGACTCTGTGCTGATAATTATCAAGGATAAAGGATACATGAACATTCACAGTGTTATTCTTTTTACCTTTGTATATGTTTGAAATTTTACATTACAAATAATTTTTAATAGGGGAAAATGCTAAATAACAACCTGGGGAATACTTTCAAACAATACGTGTTTTTGATGCTCAATTAATCTAGCACAGCCTCCTGGTGGGAACATAGTCCACACCACGTAGCCCATCTCTATCCTCCATGGAGACTCACTGCAATAATGATTTATAATAACTGAAGAGACAGGCTATATCTCTCAGGTATACTAAGACAAAAAAAAGGTCAATCTGATCTTGATGAGAAAATCTGGTAGGGTTATTAGTTTAAGTAAAATAATGCATTTTACTAGATAATTAATTCACTGTGAGAAAATTCCTAAGGCCAAGTGAGAATTTAGGGGAAGGGAGATAAGGGAACATTGAAACAGTCATCCTTTCTACTAAGAGATTTGTCCCTTACTTCTTGTTATTATTGTAGGATTTCAAAAAGCTCTATGGTTTTTGAGGCAGATTAAATGGCACGACCTCCTTCTACTCTAGCAGGGTAAATGGGAACTTACACAGAAGAAAGAAGAGTGTGGGTTTTTTGTTAGAAAAAGGGGTGTTTGAGAGATGCGTGAATATTGTAAACTAACGTAGAGATGGAGATGTTCAGATTTTATAGCTCATTTTATTTTGGGTGGGCTTTTTTGTAGGGGAGGAATCATATGAAAAAGAAGAGACAGGCAGAAAACCTTAGGCTTTCCTATAATTGGATG
>PVKM010045915.1:0-11844 GCA_004027735.1 Carollia perspicillata
ATTGAATGATGTGAAATTGCTGTTTTCATAAGTTGAAATTGCTTGAATACCAGTATTTCACATGTATATTTTTCTATTCCCAGGACCATTTTTATTCTGCTCCTCTCCTGGGTTCTTCCGCTTCTGCTTATACATTCCCAGCAAAACCCTACCCATTTTAAACACATCTTTTCTTTATCCTGACACGACTTTCCCTAGAGTCCTAAACTTCTTGAGAGAGTGGTTTACATCGACTGTTTCCACGTCCGCACCGCCCACTCACGCTTCACAGTATTCTGCCGTCTGACTCTCTCTCTCTCTCTACTTTCCGGAGGCTGCTTTGGTGACTATTAAGCAGTCCTGGAATGGCATCAGCCAGAGGCTGTTCCTGTTCTTCGTCTTCACGGACCTTCCCGCAGTGCAAAAATGCTGCTATGACGCTCCATTTGAAACCCTCACCTTGTTTGACTTCCACGACAGAAAACTCTCCTGGCTCTGCCTCTCCTGGCCCCATAATGGACTCCTCTTCCCGTCCCTGCCTTTAAATATTCACATCTTGCTCAGTCCTGCCCGTGGATGTCCTCTCCTCTCCTCTCCTCCCATTTGGGAACCTCCTGCACCTCCATGGCTTCCTCTGCCACGGGCGGACAGACAAGTCACACGTCTGTGTATCCGGGAGCTCTGATGTGTATCTAGGCTCAGAGTGTCATCGTCATTGGCGAACCTGACTTAATCATTTTTCGCGTTCCCCACAGTGGTTAACCCTGTGCCCATGTTAAGCAGGTTTTCAGTACGTATATGTTGAATCCAAAGAAATTAATCTTTTAAATTACAGGTATAATCTAACTACATTGTCTCAAGTTTAGAAAATAGAAAGAAAACAAAATCACTCCTAAACCTCCCACCTCAGCACACCATTCCAATGCCCTTGGTATATTCTCTCAGTAGTCTGCCTACTCCTATTTTTATGTGCGATTTACGAAGTTGCCATTGTTACTCCAGAAGTCTACCCAGAACACACAGAATTTCTCAGCAGTGATGCAAAGGGCTGTATTGTAGCCATTAATGTCGCTCACCAAATATTTCCAGCTCTTTGCCTTCCTGGCATCCCGGATTGCACTTCCTAGATCCCTGTGGTTAAGTGAGGACATGTGTCCAATTCTGGCACATGGTCCACGGTTAATCCCTTAGAGCTCTGTTTCCATGCCTATTCCGTCAGTCTTGGTCTTCGAGTGCACTAATGACACAGAGGGGCCCCCGAACGACCCATGAGGGACATGAAGTGGGAGAAAGAAAAAAAACTAAGCCTTAGCTCAACCTGAAATACAGGTTGCTCCTTCTGGAGCTAGGAAAAAAACCTGAAAGATTCTCTGCTTTAACACAGATGGCAAAACTGAGACTCAGAGGGAAAATGGTCTAAAAGTCGTAAAGGGTTGGTATGGGCCCTGGCCCGCAGCCCAGGCCCACCATCTCCTTGAATGCTTTTCTCCGTTCAGCAGCCTTGAGGGCAGCCTTGCATGGGGCTGCCCTGCTTTTCCTTCTGCTATGCGGTCCTATTTCTGCTGCAGAGTGTGTTGGGCCAGGCTGTCCCTGGAGTCTGGGTCACTGGCCTGCTCCGATTTTATACCTTGACAGGTCGTTTGAGAAAGCCCGGGGGTCCACTTTTGGAGCCCTCTGCAAAATGCCGCACACGGGCGCCCATGTCAGCACTATAGCAACGGGAAGAATTCTCCCTCGTACAGATGATAGCCTCGAGTTCTGTGCAAGGGCCTCTCTGCGTGAGGGAAAGTTCAACAGCTCTACCCTGGAAGTGTCTGGTGGTGACGAAATTCTCAGATCCTCCGATTCAAAGGTATGAGGATAATTAGGACTCTTGTTAATCATTCTGTACCCCTCCCCCCACCCCTTCCCCCCAGCAATGAGATTCATACAGATTAATTACTGCCTGCTATAAATAAACGCAGAGAAAAGCAATCTGCCTAGGAGAGGCAGAGGGTAACTGTCATTTAATATATCACAGCTTTCCGCACACCTGTTCTCCCTTCACTGTTACCATGGAAACCACACTTTATAAGAGAAGCTATGCACAATTAGCATGGATGGAGGTCTATATCAATCAGAATAATTTGGAAGAATAGGAAAAACCCAAAGGAGCAGGCAAAACTACTTGTCTCAGTGGGAAGGAATCAGATCTCCTCTGTGTGGTAAATGAGGAAGCAGTTACAGTAGGAAATCAGCAAAATTAGCAATTCTGGGTCAGCTGAAAAGCAGGGAGACAGCCTCACTCCACTAGAGAGAAAGGAAACTTTGTCATCGAGTTTGACTTTTTCTTTTAAGTGCTATTTAGAGTTGCACAAAGGAAATGCAAAGGCAAACGCACACAAATTAATTCAGAGGCAATGGGGCTTGGAGGAAGGCTCCCCACATCTGGGGAGCGCCTGCTGTGAGGTGAGGCAGTGACGCGGGGCTCCAGGGCGACAGCCGTGGGAGGGGCGGGTCGCTGAGTGTGGGGCTCCTTCAGGGAGCAGGGAGCAGCTCGCAATCAGAGTATGGGATTTTATGAGTGGTTGGAATCACCAAATTTATTTTTAGTGATGGAAGGGACTTCTGAAACAAGCCCGTTCAAATGCCCTAGTTTCCGAAGGAGGAATGGGATTCTCGGGAAGGAGCAACTTGCCGGAGCTCTCAAAGCCAGCTGGGGGTTCACTGGGAACTGGACTCAGCTCCATGCAGTTCTCGTTCATTGATCTTTGCAGGGGAGGCCACTGATCAGACCAGCACTGGCTGGGTCATCCTGGCCATTCTTAAGTTCTTTATTGCTGTGGGGATGAAACTGAGCACTTGGCTCAAGAAGGCATTTGGATTTGGGTTTTTCAATCATTGACGAATTCCCTTCATGTGTAGACAGGTAGCACATAGTCATTAAGTAAAACAGAGTAATATTAAGTCCTTTTGAAACACACACACACATCTGCCTGTAAACTCTAAATTTACAGAGCTCTTACTGGATCACTGTCTATATTAACTAACATTCATTCATTCCACATCTATGTATAAAGTACCTACTAGGAACCAACTCTAACGTGGGTGCTGGGATGCACCCATCATTAATTAAGGCATGAAGCTCTACCTTCACAGAACTTGCATTCCCGTGGGAAGAGACGGACCCTAAGTATGGAAACAAATAAATAAAATAATTTTATATAGTCACATAAAGGTCACTGTTTAATAAGGTCACTGAAGAGAATAGAACAGGGTGATGGGCCAGGGTTACAAGTTTGCTTTTTATTCTAATTGCAATGAACAATAATTAGGGGGTATGAAGCAGGGGAATGGAATGATCTGAATAATCAGTACTTTCCCTTGTTCCCCAAACAGGCTTTGAGGTCACTGCTTTTGGGCTAGCTGGGACCCTTGGGTCTGTGCCCAGAGACTTTGATTGCCCTTAGAACAGGCCTTGGGGACAGTGATAAAGGGGCCAAAACCTGGGTATGCGACTTTCCCCTATTTCACCTTTTCTTAGTTTCTCAGTCTATGCTTTATCTCATCATGGTCCTACTAATGATTAAAATAATACAAATGAGAATAATAACAGCAGTGAAAAAGCAATAATAGCCAACTTTTACAAAATGAGCCATTACCTTATGCCTGACACTGTGCAAATCGCTGTATGGTATTTAGCTCATTAAATCTTCAATATGTGGAAACTATCATTATGTTGATTTTATAGACAAGAAAACTGAGGGTAGAGATTAAGTAGTTTGTTCAAGGTCAAATACCTGATTTAATGCTGCTGCTAGGATTTGAAACCAAAACCTGTCTGTCTTCAGGGTCTATGCTGTTAACCTCTATGCTAATTTGGTGAATCAGGAGTGTTAATATGTTAACAGAGAAGGCTTGAATCCTACTGCTCCCACATCGGGGGAAGTGGGAAGAAGGAAGGTGTGAACACAGAGTGTCTGTTATGTGCAGAGGAGATGGGTATCATGTAGCCCATCACTAGGATTAAGAAATGGAAATTCAGAGATGCTCAATCACTTCACCAGGGGTGGCTAGGATTTGGCCTTAGCCTTTTGTGAAGGTCATCACATCAGAGGCTTAGGTCAGTCTTACCTGGGGATTGAGTGTGCTCCAATGGGTGTCAAGAGAATGCCCTTGAGATAGCCAGGCAGGGAGCCTGGACTGATTTCAGCCCCTGGGTGGGTGGTCTTTGGTCATTAGTAGTCTCATCAAGGGTTCTTTAAGGGTCCCGGGGGTTAGAGCATAGTAGCATCTGCTGGTATACCTGCCCCGATCTCTGCAGAGCCTCAAGCCATCACGAACCAGGCTATAGGGCTACCCTCCCCATGTGGACAAAGGGCTCAGGGAACTGCCCAAAACTTTGTGTTCTGGGTGCCCAGAGGGCAATGGTTCACAGTCCAAGTGTGTCCTGCCGTGGGTGGCTGTAGGTCCAGGCAGAGTCCTCTGCCTCCGCAGGTCTCATTCACTTCTACTCTTCGCAGCTGATGTCCACTCCTGGTGGAGTCCAAGCTGCCAGACGGCTCTCCTGGCAATGTGAGCGGATAGTGCAAGGAGGGCCTTTAAGGTTGATATGAATATGTTTAACTGCATGTGGAATCTATTTGCACTGTCACAAGAAACTTCAACATTACATTTTTCAACGGAAGAAAAAAGAAGCGATCTTAGATTCCAAAATCAATTTCAATTATGCACTTTTTTGAATAACTATAGGAAATAGTTTTACATCTTTCCCCCCTTTTTATTGAATTTATCAGGTGACACTAATTAACAAAATTATACAGTTTTTGGGTGCACAATTCTGCAATAAATCATCTGTACACTGTATTGCCCCCCACCAAGTCAAACCTTCATCTCTCACCATTTATCCCCCCCACTCTTCTCTACCTGCCTCCACCTCTCCCCACCCCCTCCACCTCCCTCCATCCCTTAGTTTTGTATTTTTTTAATCACTTCTATGAACTTGTATGAATCCTTGTACAAATAAGATTTTTAGCATTGTTGGTCTTCAATGCCTTGATCAGGAATTGAGCCTTATTTATAGGAATAACCTCCAATTTCCTGTTAAAATTTATAAAGACACTGTATTTGGAAGTTTTATATACATTCACACTAAGTATCTTCCATGACATTTTATATTTTAATTTTCTTAAATTCACACAGTATGTCAATGTAATGATTTTTCCTCAAGTCCCGTGCCGATGGACCCCTTCCACTCAACTCCTCACACGTACTCCAGTGCCAAGTGTTTTCACTGTCTGTTGGGGGCAAGGCATGAAACCAGTTGGGCGGCGTTGTGGGTCAGTATGCTCAGGAGCTTCCTGCGGGAGTCGTTCTGGCTGGATTAATTAGGATGAAGGTACCAGCTCGGGGTCAAGGGCATTCAGTCAGCCACCAAAGTGAACAATCAGAAATCAAGGTCAAGAGACTTGAAAATAAAGAACAAACTGATTGAGACCAGAGGGGAGTGGGGAGCGGGTAACAGGGGAAAGAAGGGGCAGGGGCAAGCAAAGGACCATCAATAGAGAGGACTGATGGGCATGAATAATGAGGGGGGGTTGATTGTGGGAGTCCGGGGAATGAGGTAGCGGTGAGCAATGGGGAAAAGGGCGGGGCACCTGTAACTGAACAACAATAAATGAAAGAAAGAAATAATGATAGTCACAATACAAACAGAGATCAAGGTCAAGTCAGGGCCAGGTAGCTGGAGCTTGGGGGTGGGGAAAGGGGACTTAGTAAATAGGACCCAATTCAGGCAGGTTTTTAACTGGGCGAGGACAACCACTTGAAGTCCATGGTGAAAGAGGATGCTGATCTCAAGTTCTTGGTTGAACTATTTTTCTGTTTTAATTGACTTCTGATTGTGGGAACACTGGGCCTTGCATGGGAGGACAGCCTGCAAATACCACTATTCTCTCTGCTTCCTGGGGGCTAGTTCCTTCCTCTGGAATGCATTCTCTTACTACTGCTCGTGCTCGGAAGCCAGTCGCTTCTCTAAGCAGACTTCATATCTTCCATATTTAAAATTTATATACTGTCTTTTTCTTTTATCGTTCATAGAAATATTTCTCAAAATTAAAATGTTGTGACCCAGGATGAGGCAGGGTAAAGAGTTTTCTCTGGAATGTTTATATGGACATGGTGTTGGACTTGCAAATCTTCGTGTTTCGGCATAGTTTCTTTGGAAAAATGATTACTCCAGCCTGGAAACTGGAATAGATATTTTATTATACATGCCAACTTTAATGGTACTTTTATAGCAACAAAACATATCTTGAACTCAAGCATTCCTCTTTGTTCCAGAATCTTATCAATAATTATTTCGGCCAAGGTTTAGTACAAAAGATTGATTTTCTGTTTATTCCTTTGACTTTTATATGATTGTATATTTGTATTGTACTGAATATGGCTACTTATATACATGTATATGAATAAAACATGTTTAATAAGCATGCATAAAATATATGAACTTGAAAACTGTTCCTAGGCGGAACATTATAGTCTTGGTTGAAATATATAAGTAACTTCCAAAAGAAATCATTAGTTCCACTCCAGTGTATTTTGTTCCTGCGCCGGAGGTCACACTACACTCAACAGTGATGCCTAATTTTTTGTTGTTGTTGTCGAGCTACAAGTCCCCTGAGAATTCTAGTTATTTTTATGTACGGGACAAAACAAATTAAACAAACAAACTACTGAAGTGATTTCTAGAGGGCGGTCAAACCTTTTGATTTGATTATTTCATGAAGACCTTTAAAATGAAGACATATGGTATTCTGGTAGATGGCAAATATGCTCCCTATTACCAACCCCTCTCTGTGCCTATGCCCTGCACAAAATGACTTTGTAACGCTCCTCATTAGGAGATGAGGTGTATTTCCCCACCCTGAACCACGGCTGACCTTGTGCTTTGCTTTGCCAATAGAATTTGGTAGAAAGGACTGTTGCTGGTTTTGAACATTGGCCTCAAAAGCTCTTTTGCACTCACGTCACTTGGCATTCCGTCCCCTCCCAGTGTCATCAAACCCAAGCCTGTCTGATGGCGAATGAGAGGTATTCGGAACCAGAACCGAGTGAGTCCGGATTTCTCAGATAAGATTACCAAGTATGGATTTTTGGCAATTTTAACTTTGGATGAAACGGTTGCTCTCAGAAAGGGCAAGCACACTGAAACACCAATGGGAAAAAGTTACTCGGTGGTGTTCCCTCTGCCATGGAAGGATATTCCTCATTTATCATTTATGCATCCATTCTGTTTCCTAATCATTCACTCAGTCATTACTATGGAGCACCCATAACCTGCCAGGTACCTGGCTGGCAATGTTGTGTTGGTAATTGTTCCACAGCCAGCTTTCCTGATGAAACACTCCTGATTTAGAGTGTTTGCCCATTTCTGGGGCATAAATACTCCCATCAGGGTTGATTTCAAGCTATCAACATTGTGACACTGAACATGGAGTTAGGAAGAGGTGCAAGCACTGAGCTTGTGCAAGCTTATGGGAGACTGCCCCAACACAGTCCTGTACCCCAGGCACTGCAGATAATAGTGACCAAGGCACAAAGCCAGAGACAAGATACGACGTTTGAGTAGGAGTTAGGTAGGCAAAGGTAGGGGTGGAGTGGGCTGGTGAAGGGGGAGGACTTTTAGGCAAAGAGCATAGAGGAACCCCGTGGCTGCAACACAGGCAGCAAGGCAAGAGGTCACCTGACGAGGGCTTTAAGTGTAGTTTTTCTCTACAGGGTTCTAGGAGCTTGGGGAAGGAGTGCCTGCTGGGTACCTGCTACAACCAAGAAGAAGGGGTAGGTTTCTAAGTGGCTTGTTCTGACTTAGTTTTACCAGTGGTTCTTAGACTTTAGGGTGCATTACAATCACCTCAAGGGCTTGTTAAGACGTAGATTGCTGGAGCTAACCCAGTAGGTCTGGGGTGTGACCAGGTGATGCTGCTCCCGCTGCCCCGGGGACCATACTTTCAGAACCACTGGAGCAGTTGGTGTCACTAAAGCCTGGACTGGTTGGCCCCAGAGAGTGTGCACTTGTTATTCTTTTGCTTTTCAGGGACTTTTTGTTTGGAGGGACTAGATCTGCTGTTGTGAATAAAAGTCTTTGCTGCATATTCTGTGTCCTATGAAAGATAATATTCCAGAAATGAGATACTAATACCAGAAAGTTGAATATCAATAAGCAAATATCAAGTCAAATTTGAGAGTCATATTTTGAATGATAGAGTATTTTGGACAAGCTCAAGTGACTGTACTTTGAAGTAAATACAGATCTTTTCCCCTTTGGGTGAGTAGGGTTCTCACAAATACCCAGAAGTTCACGTTCCAAGACAGAACACTCTTGCAGCACCATCTAGCGTGCAATGGTCACCCTCAGTTTATGTGAAAGGACTATTTGTTTGGGGACTTCTTACCCACTACTTATAAATTCTGTTCTTGACCATCTATTAAGGAACTCAGTCAGTCAGTTTATCAACCGTGTATAATTTGTTAAACTCCTATGATGTGCTGTGATCTTGACAACCTCTTTTTAATTTGAAGTCACTTCCTTCTCCTCTGATTTCCTGGCCATAGCTGAGCTCTTACTTCTGCCTTTGGCCGGGAGACCTGACCAGCTGAAAATGATTTTTTTTCCTGCTGTGTGAAAATCCCATTTCTAATTTCACCTGGTTGCTTTAAGCCAGCTCTTGGAAGCCATGCACTTCTTTGGGCATTAGGGATTTGACCAAAATTGTCTTTGAGGATCCTCACTGACAACTCATCTTACAGAAGTTCTCTTGGTCGCTGTTATCTATCCCTGTGGATGCATTCTAGTTCACAATAATAACCACTTTATTCCAGAGGTCATCAAATGGTTTAAAATAAAACTATATCATGTTTTTGTTTATCAATCTCCAACGAAACACTTGATACATTTTTCAGATTCACCGTCATCTGTGTCTGGAGCAGCTGCATATGCCTTCGTTGTTTTATTTCACATTCCTAAATAAGAAAGGAGGGGGTGAGTGCTAGGTTAGGAATAGACTATTTCATTTGATATTGACCACCAGCTATCTGCACAGTTGCTTGTCCAAGATGCCGATAGTATGTTGAGAGAGCAGTGAGTCAGTCTGTCTGGAGAGAGAAGACATGTGCGTGTGGCCCAGGACATTGACAATGCGAGGCAGTGTAAAGCAAAGAGAAGATGAGTGACTATGGGCACTAAACATCCCCAGAGTTCAAAGGACAGGTTGATCAGGAAGGTGCAGAGTGGATAGCAGCCTCATGGATAAGGTAGACAGGTTTCTTGGATTTTGGGCTCCACCCCTGCTCTTACCCGCTCCCTACCATAATCCTTGTATTGGTGGAAGTGGGTACCCTGCTAAAGAGTAAGGGACTTCATGAGGGGCAGAGGGGTGATGGCAGGCAGGTGGGGTCAGGTAGGCCCATACATTGGAGTCACTTCAGTGCCAAGCTGAGGTCTTTGAACTTGAACCTACAAATTCAAATGGCTTTGAACTCAAACCTACAAGTCAATGGGTATGGCTGAAGGGATTTAGAGGCCTGGTACCAGGTAAGAACCTTGTGTTTTAGTAAGGCTAGTTGTGTGCCAGTGTGCAGGGACTGGATTTGGGCGAGGCAGAGAGAGGAGTATGGAGACCTAGGCATTTCAAGTGGGGGTGAGATGGGGGGTGGCGGACTTTTCAAAGGAAGCTATGAAAGGGACCAGGGGGCTGGATGTCAGGGCTGAATAAGATGTAAGAGCTCAACTTGCCTTCTTGTTACGCATGAACATGGGAAGATTGGTGCCATTACTGAGAATGGGCCAGACCGGAGGGCTCCAGTCTGAGTAGGACGGGGGTGCTGCCTTCATGGTCGAGTCTCTTGTCTGTGCGCTGAGAACTGACCATCCTCAGGAGATCAGGTCCATGGGCGGCTGGCACTGGAGGGTTGGGATCTAGCTGAGAGTGGGACTGGTGGTGGCTACCAGGCAGTGGTCGGCAGAGGCCCTTGAACTGACACCTACATTGTCACTAGAACCAGAATGCCAAGTGACAGTATACAGTTAAAGAGGATATGGCCAGTGTTTATTTGCAAACCTTTTGTTCATTGCTTATTATGTGTCAGACATGGTGCTGAATACTTTGCATGCAACGTTTTGCTTTATCTTCACCCAAATCACCACCCTACAGTGCAGCGTACCAGAATGTAAAGAAGAATGGTTGAAGAGACAGGAAGATTCAAAGTGGAGAGTCCTTGTTTGGGGATGGGGTTGAATGGTTGAGAGGACTAGCTGGGTTACCTGGGGCAACTAACTTAATCTCTTAGCGCACAGGTGGCAAACACCAGGCCCGGTGAATCCGGCCCTCCACCTTGTTTTATCTGGCCCAGCACCTTGTTTCTACCCAGTAGCAGTGGGGAGCTCTTGCTTAACTGTTGAGGAGTAGTCACATTTATACAGTCCTAAATTTTCATTAGGCCCTTTGAAGGCAACTGTGAGGCTGATGTGGCCCCCGGGTGAAAATGGGTTTGACAAATTTGTCTTAGAGGCTCCATTTTCTCAGCTATAAAATAAGGATGATATTTATAACCCCTATGTTACGTTATGCGTTGCTGCATGACCAACCACTCACAACTTGAAAGACTAATACTCATTTGTTGTATTTGTGGATCAGTCATTTGGGCTGGGCCAGGTTAGGACAACTTGTTTCAGATCTGGAAGGGCCGGGGCCTGCCTTGGGGTGGCTTGAAGGGCTGGGGCTGGCCAGGCTCCGTTTGCAGGAAATCTCAGGGCTTCCCCATGTGCTCTCTCCTTCCCGGCAGCTCAGAGATCCAGGAGCGGGTGTTGCAGGAGACAGAGCAGTGGCTGCCAGTCTACAAACGCTGAGTTCTGGGGGCTGGCACAGCTGCACCTCTGCTGTATTCAGTTGCTCAAAGTGGTTCTAGATTCAAGGAAAGGACACAGACCCCACCTCTCAGCGGAGTCTTTAACTGCCATTTCCCAGCATTGTTGAAGATTAAATAAGGAAATGCACGTGAAAGGCTTAGCATGCCACCTGGCCCATCTCAAGAGCTCGATAAATGGTAGCTATTGTCATTATGAGAGGTAGTATCAGAATTGTCAGAGATATTAGAGATTGAGTAAAGCTGCTGTGATTTAATGGCTAAGAGGCCACTGGTGATTGTACAGACATCGGTGGCCTTGTTTTTGTGGCTGCGGTGGAGGTGGGTCAGGAGTGAAGTTGGTTCATGGTGACCCAAGGAAGCCAGCATGTGGGCCTGAGAAGTCCAGCTGCAGAAGGACAGAGAGACAGTGGAGAGGAGCTATGGATGGACAGGGAGAGGGCAGAGGGGTGCTGTCCTGGGCGGGGATGGCTCAGGCGTGGGGTTGGCACAGAGTGGGGAGAGTGCGTGTGTGAAGGACAGGGGCAGAAGGGAAAGGTGTTTGGAGGAGGAAGAGGTGCCGAGGCAGTGAGTCTGAGAGCAACTGTGTGGGCGTGTGTTTTAAAGGCCAAATTTATACTAGGAAGGCTGTTTATTTAAGATTTGTGTGGGAATGAAAACAACCAGGATATAAACTCCTCAGAGCAGGAGGGCCTTGGAGAAGGGGAAGGGTTTACAGCCCTCATTTCAGTTTGGGTGGGCTTGCCGACACCCACCCCAGACTCAGGGCAGAGTGTAAGCAGGGAGGGGGTCTGGGTGGGTGGAAAGGGAAGTTATCGGCGTCTGAGGTTGGGGCTGCCAACTGTGCACTTGAGAGCCGGTGGTGACACACAACTAGAGTAAGGCCACATCACGAGTCATCTTGGAGGCCCCAAGAATGAAAATGTTTGTGGTTCTGAGGCAGGAGATAGCCAGGAGGAAACT
>PVKM010045916.1:0-11846 GCA_004027735.1 Carollia perspicillata
TGAAGTTGAGTACCTTCTCATATGTCTGTTGGCCATTTGTAGGTCTTCTTGAGAGAAGTGTCCATTCTGGTCCCCCGCCCATTTTTTAATTGGATTGTTTGCTTGTTTGGTATTGAGTTGTATGAGTTCTTTATATATTTTAGATATTAATCCCTTACCAGAGCTGTTGTTTGTAAACATCTTCTCCTACTTCCATGGCTGCCTTTTTGTTCTGTTTGTGGTTTCTTTTGTTGTGCAGAAACTTTTCAGTTTGATATAGTCCCATTCACTTATTTTGCCTTTACTTCCCTTGCCAGTTTTATTAATTTTTTATCATAATCTTCATAACTCTCTCTTTTGTGTATGTTTGGGTGTGTTTGCGTATGTCATATCCATTTGCATGCGGCCTTGTAAGATGTGAGCTTCTTTCCTTGATTCTTTAAAATCAATGAAGACCATATTTTTTCCTTAAAAGTAAGCTGAGAGAAATCATAACATTTTCATCCTGAAAAGTTCCCCAGAACTTTTATAGTTCAATGTCTTCATTTTACAGATGATGTACTGAGGCCCAGAGGTTAAACATCTAGAAACTACAGTTTAAACTACTAGAAACTACAATTTAAATGGCCTGCAAGCCTGAAAATAGCTCATTTGTTGGCCTGCATTGACCCTAGTCTTCTCCTACCTGGTTTAAAATTCCTATCAGTTTCACAATGCCTGGAAATTAAAGTACTTATATCAATTAATTGAAAGGAATTAGGTAGTGGAATCACTGTTCTTTTATGGATTGTTAAAATAGGAATTGGAATGAAGAAAAATTATGAACCAAGCACAATTTGACTTTGACATCCCTTTTGAACTCTTCTTATTCCCTAGCTTTTTTCTTGTACAGCCTCAGAGGACCCTTTAGCTTCCGAAGTCTGATGCCAGCATCAGACTCGTACCACTCGTACGGGGGTTTTAATTCCCAACAATGACCCAGATCTTTCTACATTACTTTACTATCTAAATTCACTTAACTTATGTTTTATTAACACTATAACCAGGTTCTGCTAGAGTAGACTACAAGTTAGAGTCCATTACCATCTTTCCCAGTCCTTCAAATAACTCACTAATTTACAACTTGCTAGTATTTCAAATATTGAGGCATAATATAAGTCCCTCCTTATATCATAGCTTTAAGTGTTTATCCTTCCCATGAAGAAATTCTACAACCACAATGACTTATAGGTAGGTACATCCCTCCCCTAAACCCAACTAATCAACAGTGTATCATCGTAACTCCCATAGTTATTGTGTTTGTTTTACAACTGCCCCCAGCTCTCTCCCCAGAGAAACTATCAATACATTTTTCTCCTTGACATTCTTCTGCATCAATTTTAAGGATTCAATTTAAGGAGCATTTTAGTTCTCCATCCCCAAAAAGCTTATGAACTTTTGCTCTGACTAATCTAATGGTCCCTGTATTAGAGTACCAATATGTCATTCATCCTTGCCAATATTATGTTTGGTTTGGTTCTTTAAGGTCAGCTGAAGTTTCTTAATCTTAATAATGTAGACAGTTATACTCACCTAATATAAGTGATAACAGCAATTATAATAACAAAATATTTACTCAATACTTCCTATGTATCAGTTTGTTAAATACTTTACATGCTTTGTCTTATGTAATCATTTCAACACATTGACCTATATGTTATTTAACACAGCTCATTTCATTGATGTGGAAACTGCTGGGTATGTACTCTTGAGAAAATTACTTACCTGTCTGAGTTTTTCTAAAATGGGAATGATAATGATACCAATCCCTTGAGAATTCAATGAAACAGTTCTCAAAAGATGTTTATCATGGTGCCTGACTTATAGTAAGTACTCCATACTTGTTAGCATTTTTTTGAAAAAATTTTCCCAGATCATACAGCTAGTAAGTAGTGAAGACAACAATCAAAGCCAGGCAGTTAGCCTCCAGAGATAAACTCTATTATCTCTAAAATGGCATGCATAAAGCACTTATAAGTGATGGGTATTATCAAATATGACTTGCCTAGATTCTGAAGCATAAAAACAATTACCTCTTACAGTCTGATTTTCCCAAATGAACTTCAAGTTTGATCCCTCAAAATTTTATTTTCAGTTTTGCTATCTCCTTTAACAAATTTTAAATTCTGCAACAGGAGAATCACATTTATTTAACATTCATTATAAATTCTGACACATAGATACTGTCAATGAAAAACTTAAGCCCAAGACAAAATTAACAAAGACATAAATTTATAGCAAGGAAACCCACATTTTTCTCTTCAGCAGAGGTTCAAAAGTTTTAGAAAGGAAACTAAGTTTTATAGAGGAAATTCTGAGAGAATCTATGATTGGCAAGCGCTCTATTAAGATGGGATTCTTAGAAGTAGGGAAACTTTCTAATTAGTCTTTGGATAAATTGATGGTCCTTGGTTGACTGTTATAAGGCAAGCAGAAGTTTAGGGATGTTTGAAAATAAAGGAAGGAGTATTTAATTTGGGGGCATAGAATAATCAGTGTCTGGGCATTGTTTTGGGGAAAGTAGGGTTGATGGTGACTGTTAAGACAAATCATTTCTCAATATTCCCAAATGATCCTCTTCAGAACCCTAAGAGGAAGGCAGGACAACTACTATTGCCCCCTCCACTGCCAGTAGAGCAACAGTCACTGATGAATCAAGGTTTCCCAAGGCTACACAGCTATAAAAGTAAGGAAACTGAACTAGAGTCTAGGTTTTTTCATTCCTCGTCCATTGTTTTTTCTACCATGTCACATTGATTCCATATCTCTTTTGCATCTAGACATGTTTTAATTAAAAGAAAACTAAAACTCCTTCATTTAATATGGAATCAAAAGATTTTCACAGTCTACTAGAGAAATGTTTGAAAATTATTTCATTCCCATTGGTAATTAGAAGTTGAAAGCCTCATGTAACGTTATTTAAAAGTTTCTCCTGTTAACCTCTGAAAAAAAGATTTACTAATCTGATTTTTCACCTCCCCTAAATATCTCTTAAAACCGTGTATAAACTGTGCAGGCACTATTGATTTTATACAAAAAATGTATTTTATGTATAAGATGTATTTTTCTTATCTTTAACCTTTTCTAAGGCTTATTCTGCACTTCTTATTTCCTCTTTGATAACTAAAACTATTGAGTGAGCAGAAAGAATTCTTGGAACTGGTGAAGTCAGTCAAACACATAGGCCTTTTTTCCTCCACATACAATTTCTTCTTCATTTTTTACAGTCTGGTCTCCAACAGTATCTCCTTGCTCTATAATAACATTACATAGTAAAGAGCACTGAGTGCATTGAGGTCATTTAGGTACCTGAGAAACAGCAAATACCAGGAGACACGTATATCTGGTTTTAATAAATATCTTAAAATCATCTGCAGAGTTCATATTCTAAAACCTTTTTAAATGTCAAACTTAGCTTTAGTTAACTGTAGAAGAAAATGCAAGCTGGGACCACCACAATCTCCATTACTTCATCTCTTTCTCTTCCTCTACTTCTAGCCTTAACTGTGTCAAGATTTTTGTATGCTAGCAAGTGAATTAAAATCATCATTCCCAAAAATGTTATATGCATTTTCATTACTGAAATTAGTGCTAATTACTATAATCCATCTAAGATAATGGAAATACATTTTCTGGAAATTACAAAGAAACTATAGATTAAGATTTAAATTAAAAATCTACAAAGGAAGGCTAGTAGTATAACCTCTGAGGGTTTTTTTAAAACTAATTTGCTTAGTTTTAGAAAGGTATATTGTTTGTAATGTGCTATTATTAGTAGGCATCAAAGAAAAATAAGAAGTCGGTTTCAAAGTAGCAAGACTATAAATGCAAACTAAACCTTTTCTGTGATTAATGTGAATAGTCTGGTGAAGGGAGAAGAGAAAGGACCAATGGGCCACCTGTCCCTGAGGGAGGGCTTCTGTGGCTCCTGAGAGAAACAAACCAAGTACTGAGACCAGGATGTTCCAAGAGGGAACGTGGCTGCCAGAGAGTGGTTCGATTGCAAGCTAAAATTTTTATGGTTTAAGGAAGCAAAGTGAAGGATTAGTGAGAAAGTAATAAACTATATTAGTAATGAACTATACCT
Organism: Carollia perspicillata; assembly: GCA_004027735.1. Taxonomy (NCBI): domain Eukaryota; kingdom Metazoa; phylum Chordata; class Mammalia; order Chiroptera; family Phyllostomidae; genus Carollia; species Carollia perspicillata. The sequence continues at coordinate 4,106 of PVKM010045916.1, forward strand.
TAAACATTTATACCTATTTTTCCCCCAAAATTTATCATCTTTAACTAGTCCTTGTTTAACATGATTTGAGCTCAACCTTTAAAAAGTAAAACCTATTTTATATAAAAAACACAAATATATAGAAAAGTAATAATTAAATCATGGAAGCATGACACTACCACTTAAAAATCCTAGAGAATTATTTCCTTTTGGAACTAGAAGTAGAAGCAACTGTTACCTGGTGGCCATATATCTAAGTAGCAAAATAGTTTCTTTGCAAATCATTTAACTTCTTGAATATAGATCTAAAAGGGAAGATATGAAGTAATGTCTAATGAATTGCCAAGACATTTTATTTTGGCCTGGATTGAATGATGATGTCCTTGTCTGAGGTTTCCTTTCATTTACATTTTTCTCCCCCAATTAGTTGAAACTGAGAACAATGATTGTAACAAGTTAGCCTAAAATTTCAAGTATATTTACTTCATTGAAGTAAAAATTCTACAAAGTAATTTGAGAGTCAATTTGTAGAGTAGTTAATTAGATCATTAAACAACTACCTAATTTGAGTACTATAAAAAGTCAATTAACAGGAATGTGAAATGGATGATTTGAAGATTTCATAAATATTGCAACTAAACTAAATAGGTCATGTGGTCCACAGTGATTGGCCCTTAAGACAAGCAAGAAAATAATGAACATTAAACTCATCTGAGAAGACTGTGACATGACATTATAAAGGCTTTCACTAGTGACCAAAAGTACACATATATATCCTTGGATTTTTCTCTTCCTTCTGTATTACTTATTCAATACCACAAAACATCCAAATCACAAATTAAGCTGAACTATTTTAGCTCTAAAATTAGGGCTGAATTTTTGCCTGACCACTAATTTTTGGCTGTCCTTTTCAAAAGTAAATTCAAGATCAAATACAAGGAAAAGAAAACTATATACACTAAAGTCCTGCTGTGTTAGGAATTTTCATTTATAGAAAAAATTTAAACTTCATAACCATCCAGCATGGAAAGTCTTATTATCCCCATTGTCTAGAATATGAACTTCAGGTTCTGGGAAGTTAAGAAATCAGTCAGTAATACTCAGTTATTAATTTGCAGAAGCAAGGGTCTCCTCCAATGACTTCTCTTTTGAAGTAGTTTTAAATTTTGCTTTTCAAAATAAAAACATCTTTTTTGATGACAGGTGATCATTATTAAAATTCAAATAAAAAAAGAAAGTTAAAGGATCACCTCTCTGCCATATAACATACACACACACACACACACACACACACACACAGTCATTCACACCTCAAACACAACCATACAGCCATTCTGGCAGCTTGCTCCTTCCCTGTAAGAAAGCCTCCATAACCATTAAATTATTTTTTATGGAAATTAAGTCAAATCTGCTTACTAAGACTATGCAGAACAAACAAAATTTTTCTTCTACATTTAAACTTTCTCAATATTTTTTTGAAAAGCAATTCTCATGCCCCAAATTAGAATCTTTTTTCTTTAGGCTTATAGTGCAAATTTCCTTCAGCTTGCTCACATATGATCAGATCTACAGCTCTATAATGTTCCTGGATAATATCCTAGAATGGAATGTTCCAGAAACAAATTAATCAGCTGAAGAATATTTAGCTCTCTTCAATTTGGACACTTCATTTTAAAGCACTTTCTGGAGCATATTACCTTTATGACTGAAATCTAAGTTTGCATTTACTTACTGGGACATTCGTGTCCATTTTTTTGTTCCTAATGCATTTACAGCAACTGAAATGCCAAAGTAATTCTGCCAGATTTTCTCCTTTTTTTTTAAAATATTTTATTTATTTATCTTTAGAGAGAAAGGGAAGGAGAGAGAGAGAAAAATATCAATGTGTGGTTGCCTCTCGTGGGTCCCCTGCTGGGAACTGGCCTGCAACCCAGGCATGTGCCCTGACTGGGAATAGAACTGCGATCCTTTGGTTCACAGCCCGTGCTCAATCCACTGAGCTACATCAGCCAGGGCTCTCCTTTCTATATTTAAACATTTGATTGTCTCAATCTAATTATGTATCCTCTGTATTAATTCCTCTTTGTACCTATTTGCCTATAATCCAAACCTGGATTATAGTGTCAAAAATGTTTGAATCAGTTCTGTTATCCAGTATATTAGTTATCCCTTCGATGTTATTTCACTTCCAATTGAATCCATTCACCCCCTATGTCTTCAGGTCACTAATAAAAATGTCAAGTAGATTAGAACAAAGGTCACAGTCATGAATTTGTCACTCATACCACCCCTCCAACTCAATATCAACACATCAATTAACTGCCTTTGTGTAGTAGCATGAAAATGCTGCAATAGATAAAAATCACTCAACAATATTTCTAATTATCCCAAATTCATCCATATTTTATACAATGATTGTAGCATAAAGTGTTACACAATTTTATATTGGTTGTATTCAAGAGGATACATGAGCCATCATTTTTTTGTTCATAGTTATACATTTTATTACAAGGTATATTAGAAAAGATATCAAGCAGTACATTACAAACCTGTTACTTTATAGATATTTTCATATCAGATAAAGTTAAGTTTAAGTTTAAAAAATGAGTTGATTTAAAGAAAAAAGTGAGGTATATAAAAGTAGATACGTTATGTGAATGTGGCAAAAAAAAATGAACATGTTAAGCAACCAACTGAAAATAGGAAACCCTGGCATAAAATTTTACAACTCTCAATATACAAAAACATCATCTGAGCCATGTAAAACCACAACAGAGTCCATCAGAGATCTCAATAAATGCCTTACAGAATACACAGCCACCACTCTCAGTCATTATTCTTCAAGAAACATAGAAAAAGAGTTTCACACAATTTTACTTGTCCTAAGCAACCTTAACAGGTTTCTAGGAATCAACATGTGCCCCTAATCCTTTATGAAAGTAAGAAAAGTTATAATACAACAATAAAAATGTACTTTTCAGTATTTTTCCTAAAGTGCTCACAAGCCATCTGTCTAATAATCTGCTCTACAATTATGTATAGCCTAAAATTTGTGAGTCCATGATTTCTAGATATACTTTTACATCCACTATGAAAACTGGGACATTGGCTTTCTCTAGTCTTTTGACACTTCTGTTACTCAAAATTCCTCCAAGATATTTGGCAGAAGCTCTAAAATCACAGCTAGAATGTTTTTGCTACTCTAGAATGTATGTATTTCATTTGCCTTTAAGGACTTGAATTAATATGAACCATCTGCATGCTCTCATCATTCAGTCAATAAACATTTTAAATATACACCAAAGGCTGAGAAACATGTTTAAAATTGTTTTCTCTGGGAAACTCGGAGTTTAGCAGAAAAGAAAGATATATAAATACATACTTATTTGCAACATGACAAGTGCTACAATAGAAAAATATACAGAACACCATGTGGATACAGAGGAAAAACTACCCAACTTTGCATAGCTTTAAAAGGTAGAGAGATATGTGAGTTAGGTCTTAAAGACCATTCATGAATTCCCCAGGCAAACAGGGGCATTCACACAAAAGTATTATTAAGTGCAATATTCAGAAAATATTAATAATTTTGGTAAAGTGTAGCTGAAAATGCATAAAAGAAACTGACAGAGATGAGATGAAAGACAAATTGTTTTACATTCAGTATAAAACAGCACAGTGCAGTGTCTTGAATGTTGTGACTATTCAAAAGTAAGAGCAATTATTAGCCAGCATGACTTAGTGGTCTAGACATTCCCTCATTCCCTTTCACTGGTTTTACAAACTCCACGATCACATAAAAACAGTTTTATTCATTGTCTTTAACACTTCCACATGTCTAAGCAGTTATTTCTCATTGATCAGAATAAGCTCAGACTAGAGGTTTACTTTGAACAGTGTGTGTCTTCATGTCATTTCATTACTTAATTCTAGTCCTAAGCCCCATCCCACCCTGATCTCAATATAATAATTACATCCTCATCTTAACATGCCAAGTTCACTCTCTTCATTATTTATGTTCTGCATTGGTATGAATATATTTAAGACCAAAAGTATTGTTAAGGACCCTCTTCTTTATTTTCTCCAGTGAAAAATGCATCTTTTCCACTATTGATCTGTCAGTATTAGACCTGCTATCATGTGAATAATTTGGATTAAAGTTTTTGAAATATATACATATATGGTCTGACTGGCTTATTATATTTCTCTGACTAGATTATTTTACTTAGCATAATTCTCTCCAGGTCCATCCATCCCTGTCACAGAAGGTAACATTTTTTTTTTCTTTTTTTATGGTTGTGCAGGATCCCATTGTGTAAATGTACCACAGCTTTTTTATCCACTCATCTACTGATGGGAACTTTGGCTGCTTCCAAATCTCGGCTATTGTAAATAACACTGCAATGAACATAGAGGGGCATATATTCTTTCAAATTAGTGTTTCAGGTTTCTTTGTGTATATCCCCAGAAGTGGGATCGCTGGGTTGGCTCTCCACAGTGGCTGCACATAATGCCAATTTTTAAAAATAAAAACAATGTCAATTAGACTTCCAGTCACAGAGCTAACAAGCAACAGAATGATAATTAAAAGTCCTTGTCCTTTCTGCTACGCTACCCTACCACACAACTTAACTTCTGACCACAAAGTCTTTAAAAATAATTAGAGAAGAAAAGAAACACACATGCAATAAATAATAAATAATAAAAGAGTATAAATTACATTAAATTATGAACTTATTTGAAAAAATACTTCCCCAATCCGGTGAAGGAAATATATATTCAAGTTCAGGATGCTCAGAGAGTCCCAAACAAGTTGGACCCAAAGAGATATACACCAAGATACACCATAATTAACTTACCCAAGACTGAAGATAAGGAGATAATCTTAAAAGCAGCAAGTGAAAAAGAGACAATTACCTACAAAGGAGTGCCCATAAGACTATCAGCTGATTTCTCAAAAGATAACTTACAGGCAAGAGGTGTTGGAAAGAAGTATTCAGAGTCATGAAAGGCAAGGACCTACATCCAAGATTGCTCTATCCAGCAAAGCTCTCATTTAGAATGGAAGGGCAGATAACGTGCTTCCCAGATAAGGTCAAGTTCAAGGAGTTCATCATCACCAAGCCCTTATTATATGAAATGTTAAAGGAACTTATCTAAGAAAAAGATAAAAAACTATGAACAGTAAAATGACAACAAACTCACCACTATCAACAATTAAAACTAAAAAAACAAGAACAAAACAAACTAAGCAAACAACTAGAAGAGGAACAGAATCACAGATGGAGATCACATGGAGGGATATCAGCAGGGAGAGGGAAAGTGGAGAATGGGGAAAAGGTACAGGACATAAGAAGCCTAAATGGTAGGTACAAAATAGACAGAGGGAGGTTAAGAATAGTATAGGAAATGGAGAATCCAAAGAACTTATGTGTAAAACCCATGGACATGAACTAAGGGGGAGGAATGCTGGAGGGAATGGAAATACCGGGCAGAGGGGGATAGGGGAGGAAAAAGAATGGGACAAGTGTAATATCATAATTAATAAAATATACTTTAAAATAAACTATAAATTATATTATGCTGAGCTGCAAAAAATGATAAACAAAATAACATCAATAAAAGTTATGGATAAAATACTGTTGGAAAAAGAGATTTGCACAGTGAAAGAGATTAGAAATGATTTCATGAAGTAGAATTTTTATTGTGACTTTAAGAATGGTTGGCATTACTTGGGCAATAGCTTAAAGGAAAGTTTTCCAGAAAAAATAAGAAATATATTAGGACTTTCAATGACACATTCCTAAGAGAGTGAGGACACCAGCCTGACAAGAACAAAAGTTATGTATTGTCACCAATGGTATTTTCTAAGTAGATGAATGGATAAAAAAGCTGTGGTACATTTACACAATGAAATACTACAATGCCATAAAAAAAAAGAAAATCTTACTTTTTGTGACAGCATGGATGCCTGAAGAGCATCCTAAGTGAAATAAGCTAGTCAGAGAAAGATAAATATAATATGATTTCACTTATACGTAGAATCTAATAAGCAAAATAACCTAACAAACAAAATAGGAACAGACTCATAGACACAGAGAACAGACTGACAGCTGTCAGAGGGAAGGAGAGTTGGAGGGGCTGGATGAAAATGTGACTTGGGTCACACATTGGAGTGAGCGTGGCACAGCACAGTGTTTCCCTAGCTGAAACTCCACAGGCATAGCCTCTGTAGCCCACAAGTTGTCCTCAAGAATTTAAAAATTTTGTGGTTTCTTTTGCTTATCTAAGCAAATACTTATAACTCATAGATTTTTCTATATTACCACCTCAATACCAAGTACTGACAAGAGAATTAAATACCCACGTCTGTGTATGTATGTGACTATATTGGTGCTAACTACTTTAATTATTGAGAGTTCCTGAGAAGAAAATAGAAGCTGACTCAATATATAAATGCTGTATTTACACCAAACAAGGTCAATGTGGTTTCAACAAACCACAACAAACCTTTAAACAAAGGTTCTGAAGTAATTCAAATAGAAATAAATGATATCACACAGTGATATAGGCATAATAAATGCCAGAAACTCTATTAATCAGTATGTCGTTCATATGATGAGCAGAGATTTGGTTTCAGCAAATATTATTTGTCTTATTCAATTTATGCTAATTGTAATTTTACCAAATTGTCAGGTTTCTTTATACTTATACATTTATTTGTTTTTATGTTTATACTGGAATGTAAAACATATGGGGATTATATATGGCTTTCTGTGTATTTTAACTTAGTAAAAATAACTTACATTAGCACTGGCCATCTATGAAATTTTTTTTCCTTAAAAAGTGGTATACCTAAGGGACTGGAAATGTTGCATATCTTGACCTGAGTAGCAATTACCTGTATAAACATATGTTACAGAAATCATTGAACTGAACTGAATGCTTAATATTTGTGCACTTTAATGTATCTATACTATACTTTAATAAAATAATGAAAAAAAAGGAAATCCAAACAAACAAACAAAAGTAGTCTATAGGATGCTGTGAGGATTATAGGGATATTTCATAGGTAAAATATCAAAAATAGGCCCAATACATAATGGTGCTCACTAAATAATACTGAAGGAAGGAAGGAAAGAAGGAAGGAAGGAGCAAGCGAGCTTTGGTTTAATGTGATAGATACATGCATACATATGCACATATACACAATCAGATACACACCATTTTGAAGGTTTTAAGCAAAGGAGAAAGATAATGAAAGTTGTTTAGAAAGTACAATCTGATAGTGTTATTTGAGGAAGGGTTAGAAACCAGAGTATAGGAAGTCTACAAAAAATTCATAACTTCCAATTACCAAACTGTATAAATAGTAAATTACATGTCCTGCTTTTAGAGAGCTTTGAAAACTATTGTCTACCTGGATTTTCCTCTAAGCTTCAAAATCATTTATTAAGTACCTATTTGCTGCAGAACTAATAGAAAGAAAGGGTCATGAAACTACCTTCCCAGGAACATATGAACTAAGTGGATGGATACATTAAGCAAATAAAAAATAAAAACCCTGCATATTCATTTTAGACTCAAGTAAAGAATTAATGGCTGTGGACTTTAAAGAGCCAGGATATCCACTGTCAACACTGCTCATATCCCAGAGGGGAAGTGTTGTTTCAGATCAGGCAGTTAGCAAAGGCCTTTTGAGACTATGACAGTCAAGCAGAAGCATACGAAGAAACTAGCTAAATGGATGTTTGGAGGAAGA
>PVKM010045917.1:0-11814 GCA_004027735.1 Carollia perspicillata
AATCTGGGGGCTCACGAGACCGTGCCTAAGGGCGCGGTGCCACTGTGACGTCCTTTGGACTTAATAAATCGATTGTAATGATCATAACCTGCGTGCCTTTCTCCAGATAAACAGCTGTTAACCAGCTTTTGCCCACCCCTGTATAGGAACTCATTTCTTCTTCTTCTTTTTTTAATCCTCACCTGAAGACATGCTTATTGATTTGAGAGAGAGAGGAGAAGAGAGGGAGAGAGGGGGAAGAGACATGTGGATGTGCGAGAGAAACATCAATCGTTTGCCTCTCACATGTGCTGCAATGGGGGATCGAACCCGCCATCTAGGCAGGTGCTCTGACTGGGAATCGGACCCAAGACCTTTTGTTGCACCGGATGACGCTCCAACCAACTGAGCCACACCAGCCAGGGCATGAACTCATCTCTTCTTCACATCAATCCTGTGAGGAAGGTAGTGTCACTGTCGCCAGTTTCCAGGCGAAGGAACCAAGACATGGAGAAGTTCAGTAACTGGCCCGAGGCCACCCAGGCAGCAGCAGGGGAGCCGGGATGCGAGCCCATGTTCTCCAGCCGCAGCCTGCCCCCACCCCCACCCACAGCGCCAAGACAGGGCACCTCCCGCCCTGAGATGTGACGTCTCTCTCTCCTCTTTCCACTCTCCACTTAGAGATCAATGTCTGTTTGTAAAACTTGGGGTCCCACAGTGTGAAAAAGTGACAAACTGTAGATAAAACTCACTCCTCCAGGCAGGGGTACTGGCGTTCCGCCTGGAAATTCCTGAGAAGGAGAAGTCATGTACTGAGAATGTCTCTGTGGTGGAAACGGGCGTGGAGACAAATTCCCGAGGGAGCCTGTGTAGACAGGGCTTCCCCCCCACTGGGGGCCCGCCCCTCACCCTGCGGGGTGGGGGGTGCAGCCCTGAGGATGGCCACTTCACCAGCATCTCAGTGCCCTCAGCGTTGGGAAGATGGAGAGGCGTTTGACCGTGGGTGTGAGGGGTGTGTCTCCTGGTTTCTCCCAAATCCGAAAAGCATAAGAAGGAAAGGAAAAAAGAGAAATGAAAAAAGAAAGCTTTCTTTTACGTGCCTTTTTTCATACAGTACCTTTATTGAGAATATAACATAAAACTCATTGTTTCAAGTATGCGATTCAGTGTATATTCACAGAATGGTGCAACCACCACCTCAATCAAGTTTGGAACATTTTTATCACTCCTCAAAAATCTGTCCTCACTTTTAGTTGCTTCCTGCCTCCCCCAGCCCCCTTCTCTTCTCCCCCAACTGTAGGCGACCACCGACCTGCCTTCCGGGTCTGGTCCGCCCACTCCGAGCAGTTCACACAGACGAATCAGACAGCAGGTAGCCATCCGAGGACCGGCCTCTGTCCCCTACCGTGTCCTCCAGGCTCATCCGCTTTGTAGCGCTTGTCGGCGCTGCATCCCTTTTCATGGCCAAGCAATGCTCCCTGGGATGGACGGGCCACGTTTGTTCTCCCATTCGTTGGTTCCTGGCCATGTGGCGTGTCCCCATTTTGGGCTCCTATGAATAACGCTGCTATGACATGCATGTTCGAATGTGTGTGAATGTGTTTTTGTTTCTTCTGGGTGTACGCCCAGGAGCGGAACTGCTGAGTCATGCGTTGGCACTACGTTTAGTTTCGGGAGGACGAGCCAGACTTTCCCAAAGTGGCTGCCTCGTCTTCCTCTCCTACCAGAAATGTCTGAGGGTTCCAATTTAGGCCACACCTTTGTCGGCACTTATTGTTACCTGCCTTAGTGATTTCAACCACCTTGTGAGGGAGAAATGCCCCACCGGTGCTATACCACAGGTGGGGTGTGTGTGGGTGTGTGCAGGGGCGTGGACGTGCCTCCTGCCTTCAGAAACACAGAGCTGTGTGGCTACCACCCTGGGCCCCGCCTTCCCTCCCGGGCACTGTCACCTGACACCCCCACTCTTTCACGCTCTCCCCACACTGGTCCCAGAGCGTGGGGAGGGCTGAGGACTGGACCCCAGAGCCCACCGCTCCTTCCTCACCAGAAGCTTCCTGTTGGGTTAACTGACTGTGAGCCCTCTGGCGGCAGAGGAGAGCCAGGGCCTCCCCACGCAGGTCTGCTCCTGCCCCGCGGAGGCTGACGGACTCCTGTCCTCTCGGGGCATCACGACAAGGCAGGAGTGACCCGTGCCTCTGCCTGTCCCACTCCTCGCTTCTCTCCAGCAGGCCTCTTTCGATTAGACAGGACACTGCCCACAGGAAGACGGGAGCACCCCAGCTTACCCCCGGAGGGGCATGTGCCCCACATGGCAGGGTGTACATGAATGAAGGTGCTGGAATGACGGGTTCCAACCCTCAGGTCCAGGCCCAGCCCAGTCAGCGGGTTCTCTCTACAGCTGGAGGCTACAATAACTCTGGGGGTTGTTACCACCCCCACCTTAAATATTTAATTTATTTATTAATGTTCAGAGAGAGGAAAAGGGAGGGAGAAGGAGAGGGAGGAAAACATCAGTGTGCAAGAGATACAGGGATTGGTTGCGTGTCATCGATTGGTTGCCTCTTGCACACCCCCAGCTGGTGACCTGGCCTGTAACCCAGGCATGTGCCCCAACTAGGAATTGAACTCAAGACCTTTTGTTTCTCAGGCCGGCACTCAGTCCACTGAGCCACACCAGCCAGGGCTCCCCATTGTAAAGAGGAGGAAACTGAAGATCGTGGAAATTAAGCTAGAAGATGGCAGTGGGCAAATTCAAAATAAGATCTGTAGATTCTAAAAGTGAAACTCTTTCCACTTTTATTTTTCTCCCGCTTGTCGGGAGGGATTGTCTTAGGCGAATGCTCCTTTTCCTGATGTGTCAAAGGAAGGGGGGAGTATTATCACAGAATGTGTGCGGTTAAGGGTCCCCAGAAGTCTATACTTACACAGTTTCTCACTGTGCCTTCTGCCTGTTACAGTGCAAGTCCAAGGCTAGGGAGTTAATCAGTGGCCTGAGATAATTCAAATGGTTTTCATTCTTTTTTCTTTGATTTTGAGGGGCGTCTGTGTTTCAGGGGGTGCTCGCAAGCATTTGCGGCAGTTGGCAAGCAAATCCAGCAGGACCAATGCGGACACTGGGTGGGGTGTCAGAGTAGGTTCCCCCATGTCTTTCTGACCCGGGGTTCTTAACACTGGGAGACACTTCCTTCATAGGAAGGTGGGGGACATTTAGCACCGTCTGGAGACATTTGGGTTGTCACAGGCAGGGGAGGGGTGTTCCTACAGTGCTTACAGGACAGCCACTGCCTCCATGACAGGATTATCCTTTTCAGTGCTGCCTTTGAGAAAGCCTGTCCTCACCCCGGGGGGCAGAGGGCAGGTAGTGAGACAGGGAGCCCAGCAGGTCTTCAGGTTCCACGCTGTCTTCCATGAGACGGTGCTGTGAACAGGGCCCTCCACCTCCCGACTAAGCCGTGGCCTCTCCCCACGCAGCGGCTGACACTCGTGCTTGCTCTGGCCACGCTGATCGCTGCCTTCGGGTCGTCCTTCCAGTACGGGTACAATGTGGCCGCTATCAACTCCCCTGCTGAGGTAGGTTGCTGTGGTGAGTGAGGCTCGGTCCCCAGGAAACGGGGAGGTGAGTTTGGAGCAGCCGGGGCCCCAGGGGGTGGCCGCCAGGGTGGGAGGGCGCACATGGAGGGGACAGGAACACCCATGAGACACAGAACGGGCCCCAGGGGGCTGGCAGGCACAGGGCCACAGGGATGAACCAGGCGTTCCCCCATCTTCTACAATCTTGCAATGTATGGAGGAACCCAGGGGGCAGGGGTCACCCCACAGACGGGAAGATGGGAGTCACTCCCCTCTGGTGTTCTGAAAGTCCTGGCAGGCTGCCTACCGGAGGCCTCACGGCCCTCCCCAGGGCGCCCCCTGCTGATTGCCGCCAATACCACTCTCTTCCACTGGATGTGGGTGTCCGTCCTGTGGCGGGCCGACAACGCACGCTGCTCTTTCTTCGAAACCAGGTCACGTTATTTTGGTGTTCTGTTTTGCTCTGTTCTCCAGCTCATGAAAGAATTTTATAACGCGACCTACTATGATAGAAGCAGTGAATACCTGAGCGACTTCTCCTTGACCCTTCTGTGGTCTGTTTCTGTGTCCATGTTCCCCTTTGGAGGCCTCATCGGGTCCCTCATGGTCGGCCCGTTGGTGAACAAACTTGGCAGGTAAGGGAAAATGAATTTTCGACTCCACAAATTCTAGACCCCATCAGAGTTTAAAACGTAGGCCGGAAGCGGAAATCCTTATCGTAACACTAGGCGATACCATTGACATGAATTGTTTTCTAATGTGGTCTTAAGACCAGAAACTGACCAAGGGTTCGGGGACCTAGGCTAGGCCTCTGGGCTAGAGATGTAGGTGGCAGGTCCCAGGCCCTGGGGTGGATAGGGAAAGAACAGAGTGCTTCAAAGATCCTTCACTTACAAATCACTTACGGATCGTTAAGAAAACCGTAAACAGTGTAATCACATGTATCAGATTCCCATGCAGACAGTTGAACAAGAAACTGTTGGCTCCACCTGTGGGCTGAACCACAAGTTCTCCACTCAGGGGGAAAGGTCCTGCAGGTCTGCCCGGGGCCGGCCTGGCCCCCGATACCGACTCCACAGGAGGACCTCGGGAGCTTGGACCCCAAACCAGAGGTCACATGTTCCCAGGTCAAAGGGAGAAGCTCTGTTTTTTTTTTTTTAAGATTAGTTATTTATTTATTTATTTTAGAGAGAGGGGAAGGAAGGGAGAAAGAGAGAATCATCAATGTGAGAGACACCAATCGGTTGCCTCTCACACACCCTCAACCAGGGACCTAGCGCCTAAGCCAGGCAAGTGCCCTGACAGGGAATCGAACTGGCAACGTTTGGCTCTGCGGGACAACGTCCAACCCGTAGAGCTACACCAGACAGGGCAAGGAGAGGGGCTCCTGAACGCTGTTTGTAACAAGCCTGGTCTCTCACGCCCACAGAATTGACCCCGGGGGAGTGGGATGACTTAAGGACCTTTTTTGGACTCAAATAGAGGAATGTCCATTGCTTCTAGAATTAGGGGCACAGACATAAGCTCTGCCCTTGACGTTCACTGAGCTCACAGTGAGAGTCCCCCTGGGGCCCCAGGGTGTCACAGGGCAGTGCCTGATAATCCCAGCCGTTTCGGAACTTTCACAGGAATTTAACCTGGACCCAGTTTTGCGTATGACTTGGTCTCAAGGTGAAAGCACCAAGTTAGTCTGTGTTGGTTTAGGAGGCAGAGTTCAAGAACACCCTGCTGTGGCCTGCACTGGGACTGGCCTCCTGGCCCTGTCACCTGGTGTTGGACTCTTCCAAAGACGGAAGAAGAGGAGAGAACTGGGTGTTGGTGAAGCGGCGGCGACAGAGCACAGCTTCAGCAGCAGCGGCGCCTAACCTTTGTTGGTGGCTCCTGTGCGCCAGGCCCTCCCCTGCACGCTCGTGGGCTGTTCGGTCCTCTCTTCCTCACCAGAGCCCCGACAAGAAATGAGGCCCCGAGGCTGGGCTCGGAGAGCTGTGAGGACAAAGAGGTCCCATTTCAGAGGAAATCCCACCCTGGGGGAGGGGGTGCGTGCCAGTCCGCACCCCGCTGTCCTCGGGGGCGGCAGGCAAACATCTCCGTCTTTGCTGATTTTCTAATCATGCCCATAATGGAATCTTTTTTATGTCAAATGTGTATTGTTCCAGTGGCCAGTTTTAACTCTAATTTATAGTTTTTGCTTGTCGTGTCATCAGACAGCCTTTCCTTCCTGAAGCCATAAGCATAGTGTCTATAATTTAAGAAATAATGTAACGATTTTGCTTTTCCCAGATCCGGATAGATCCAGAATTCTACTTTGTATACGGTGGGGGATGAGAAAAAGCTCCTTGTTTTCCACGTGAAACGTCAGTTGTTTCACGTTTATCTTATTTACGTTCTTTTACACCTCTGTGTTAATTTTTAAATCAGTTTATCAAAACCCCTGACAAAAAGATTCTGTTTGGCATTGCTTTGGGGTTGCCGCAGGGTTTTAGGGGATGCCACCTCCATCAGCTTGCGTAAGTTCTATTTATAGTTTGTTAAGCTTGTTTTTAAAAAAAAAAAATCACACAGGAGATCACACTTTATTGACTTCTCCTGTAGCTTCAGCTGATCATCTTACATGTTTCCATGGCATCATCTTTAATACGGTGTCATTGACAACGACAGGCCTCTGTGTGCACTGCAGCATCCCGTCTGCGGCCGTTTCACCGGGGACGTCCGCGTCTGTGTCCACGTGGGGGGTCGGCCCACACGTCCTTGTGATGATCTCACCCAGTCTGGGTTTGCAGGCCACACCGCAATCCTGTCAGCCCGTGCCTGCGGCAAACCTGCCCTGTGTCCCGGGTGCTGCAGGCTGCCGTCACCGCGTGGGCACTGGGTGAGCTCTGGTCACAGGGACGCGCGGACCCCTAGACTGAGCCGGCCGACGTTTCGTCCCACAGGAAAGGGACCTTGCTGCTGAACAACATCTTCTCCATCGTGCCCGCCATCCTCATGGGGTTCAGCGAACTCGCCAAGTCTTTCGAGATGATAATCGTGTCCAGACTTCTGGTGGGCATATGTGCAGGTGAGCGATGCCGCGCCGCCGGGGCAGAGAGCAGACATGGGGAGGGAGGGCGGCGCCGAGGTCCGAACCAGGCTGGGGTCTCTGGGGCACAGACGCTCAAGCCCCCGCGTCTGTCCCTGGTATGGACAGTGGGCACGTTTTCCTGCGACATCTCCCGTGAGGAAAGCTGCTCTCTGAAAGACCGCAGCACAGAATCTCAGTTTCGGGGGGCAGGGGCTGCTCCCTCCAGTCCAGTCCTTTATCTCTGTCCAGTCCTTTATCTCTTCCAAACGGCAGGTCAGGACCAGATATTGGGTGGCCATGGCTACTTAGTGAGAGCATTTTCTTTGGTAAAATAGAGTCGACTGTGCCACAGGTGCTAAAGGAAAGGATTGTCTTTGGAAACTTGGGTTTCATTTGTGCACATGTGTGAGACGCGAGTTGCAATCTGAAATGTGTTTCTGTGGTTTTTACCGTGGGCCGTGGTCCAAAAGGCTTGAGAAACAACCTACCAGGTGGGTCCCCCTAACAGGAAAGAGTTAATGATAGCAGCCTCTCAACTTTCACAGGGGTGTTTACGGTCAGCCAAGGGCTGCTCGGGCTCTGCTTCCCTTGTTCCCTGCATGCCCACCTGCTGAGCAGGGTGAGGACCTGCCCGAGGTCTCTCCCCTGGCAACCCCTGGAGCTGATTGGCAGACCTGGCAGAGAGCTGGGCTGCCCCAGGCTGTTCTTTATCCTCGCGCGGTTCGGAGAAACCACCCCGACAGTTGCTTCCGACTGAAGAGAGCTGGGGAAGCCTGGCCGTGGCCTTCCCTCAAGTTCACGTTCTTTTATGGGCAGGATTTGCCAGGCCGCTCAAGGTGAGCGAGGTGCCTGGGTGTAGAGTTAGGGGGTATCACTCCCGGGGCTGTGCACCTGCTGGCAGGCACCCAAGGGTGTGTGCTCTGGAAACACTACCCACTGGGCACCTCACTTGTCTGCCCCACGTGGCCCTGGCGTTGCCAAATAACTCAGTTTCTCCTTCCAAACATGGGGATTGGGACACACGGCTGGTTTGGCGGGATGTGAGCAGACTTCCGGGCTGAGGGAGCTGACCGCCAAGGAGACGGGCGGGGGGGCCGGTGTTGGGGGAAGTGATGAGCACCTGTGGGGCTGGGCAGAAGCAGAGGAGAAGGAGGCGCCAGAAAAGAGATAAGGTCATCTCAGGGACAGAACGGTGACCGCCTGGCAAACCGCACTTGTGACTGGCCTTCCCAGAGGGCAGCGGGACAGGCCCCTGCCATCCTGGCCTGAGCCCCGAGGGCACCTGGCCCTGCCCACCCACCTCACTCTTTCCTGCCAGGATTCTGCTTCACGTGTAATACGTGATTCCTAGAGGTCATCAGCAGGGCCAAGGGGCAGTCACCTTCCCACTGACCATCCAGAGTCGGGTCTCCCAGAGAGCGTTCGGCTCCGGTGGGCAACAACAGATCACGGCGAAAACTCCCAGCCTCGGCTCTGAAATTTGCGTTACTTGACGTCAGCGGCTCTCAACCTCTTGGGCCTCAGGACCCCTTTATGCTCTTAAAATGTTAAAGGGCTCCCAAGAGCTCTTGCTCATGCGGGTTCTATTGATCAATAGTCATCATATTGGGAATTGCAACAAAGAAATATATTAATTCATTTAAAAATAGCAATAATAAGCCCTGGCCAGTAGCTCAGTTGGTTCAAGTATCGTCCTAATAAGCTAAGGTGGCGGGTTCAGTCCCCAGTCAAGGCACATAAAAGAAGCAGCCCATGAATGCATGAATACGTGGAAGCACAGATCAGTGTTTCCTCTCTCTCTCCCCCCATCCTTCCTAGAATTAGGAAATTAAGAAATTTTAAAATAGTAATAATAAGCCCATTACATGTCTTTATGAAAATAACTGTATTTTCTAAAGCAAAAATTTTGCAAGAAAGGTGGGTGTTGCTCTATAGTTTTGCAGTTCTTTAATGTCTGGCTTCACGAAGGGCAGCCAGTTCTCAAACCTGCTCCTGTGTCCCGCCGGTTCCGATACCGTGGGGCGTGGCACCCCCGGAACACCGCACTTACGGGAACTTAAGGGGCCGATGGGAGAACGGGATTGCAGCGAGCATCCCAGGACTGTCCTGAGAGTTCATTTTGACCTCGCAGACCCCCTGGGCAGGTGTCAGGAGACCCCTGGGTCCTCAAACCATGCCCGGAGGACACAGCAGATGCATCGGTTGTCTGTGGTGAATCCTCTTCCAACCTCCGGAGAAAGTCAGAAAAGTGTAAAACCAAGTCCCTTGGCCACCCGACAAAGGCAGCGAACAGCTGCTGTGACCAAGGCAGTGAGAGAGAAACCACGCGGGCTTCCAGGGGCTCCCAGCGGCCGGCTGCTCCTCAGCAGCTGCTTGGCCAGAACCGGGGTGCTTTGCCCAGGGGAATGGGAACTTCAAAGGCCACTACCTCTGACCCTGGTTCCAGCACGGGTTGGAGGGGGTCACCCCTTGGAGTCATTTTTAAGGCAAAATAGAGATTGCTTTCCACCAACAGGAAGGGGGTTCCACCTCTTCACAAGCTTCCGGATGTCTCACTCCTCCGTGCCCATCCTCGTTGGCGTTGGAAGGCCCTGGCATTAGGACACAGCCACCAGGGCCTGAGCAGTGACCAGGGAGCCCTCCCCAGGCTTTCGGGTGCTGGGCCCGAGGGCACCCTCTTCCCAAGACAACTAAGAGCTGCTCCAGAGACGGCACCCCTTTGCTCCGAAAATCAGGAGGAATCGGTAGTGATGGACAGCGGTGTCTCTTTTCAGACACTAAGCAGAAACATCCTTGGGCGGAATCACAAAGCCTGACAGCCTGGTCTGTGCTTCCCTCCTCGGTGTTACCACATTCCTCCCATTGCCAGCAGCTCCGTCCTCCACAACCGGCAACTCGCTCTCCTGCGGGCCTCCCTCTGGCCAGAGCCTGGTTCTCAGACCCCGCCTCTTCCTGAGCCTCACTCGGACTAGGAACGACCCACATGACCTTCCTCTGAGGTTCCCAGCCTTTCACTGGGCTCTGAGCTAATTAAATGGGATAGTATACGTACCGAAACTTCGGAGCCTGTGAAATTAATCCCACCTATCCTTAAAGGCATCCGATGCCAGTAAGATGGGAAAACATGTCCGTTTAAATACTGGGGATTCCTCAGTAGCCTGGGCATCGCATGCACCCCAGCCAGCAGTTGTTCCACAGTAGACTGGCTAATGCTTAGGATAAATTCAGCTTCGGTGTCTCCGCACCAGTTTACTCTGTGATACACTGACTCAGAAGGTGAAGCTGGTGGGCAGGGGACCTTGACCTTTCACTGGCAGATCCCCCCAAGGAGCATAAGAGTGCAGAGTGTCTGGACCACACCCTGCATTTCTTCTCCTGGGCCATCCAGGGGGCCAGGGAGGCCTGCAGCCAGGTGTCCCCAGGTGACAACAGTCAGGAGACAAAGGCATCTGTCCATGACCTTCTTTGGTTGCACTGTATTCTCTTTCCTCAAAGTTTAAAGGACCAAGAATTAAAAGAGGTGTTTGGTTGGCCCTGACTGGTATAGCTCAGTGGATTGAGTGCTGGCCTGAGAACCAAACAATCACGGTTGGATCCCAGTCAGGGCACATGCCTGGGGTTGCAGGCCAATTCTCAGCAGGGGACACATGAGAGGCAACCATACATTGACATTTCTCTCCCTCTCTCCTTCTCTTCCCCTCTAAAGATAAATAAACAAAATCTTTAAAAAGAGGTGTTTGCTTACTTCGGCCGTTCAGTTTTAAGAAAGATTCAGCTCAAAGGATGTGCTCGCTGAGTAAGAATAAGTTTATTTGAAGGCCTGCCTGTCCCTGCCAGACTCAGTTTCCTGATTGTGTTTTTATTTCTCCTTCCTCCCAGGTCTGTCTTCCAATGTCGTCCCCATGTACTTAGGGGAGCTGGCCCCCAAGAACCTGAGGGGGGCCCTGGGCGTGGTGCCCCAGCTCTTCATCACCGTCGGCATCCTCGTGGCCCAGATCTTTGGCCTTCGGACTATCCTGGCAACCAAGGAAGGTAGGCTCGGTTCACCCCTGGGCCCCAGCCCTCCCTCTGCCCAGCCGGATGTTCGTGGGAGCCAGGCTTCCCCCTTGAATCTGCTGGCTGTCCTTCTGGGCCCCCACATGGCCACAACCCCACACAGTGGGGGGGGATGGAGTGGCTGACATTTTTCAGTCCCTCTTAGGACACTGGTGAGGTGGCTCTGGGTGAGCAGGAAGTGATGCTGTCTGGCTTTCTCTTGGCCCAGTGGTGGCTGTCCACACATGGGCCAGGGCCATGGTGATGACAGGCCGGGCTCTGCGCTGATGGCCTCCAGGCACCTCCTATCAGCAGCACCACCACCAGGCACCAGGGCACTTGTGACTCTCCTTCCATGTGACCCAGCCCCATGGGTGGGGAGTCACAGGGCCACCCAGACCCTGCCTCCAGAGCCACACATCCCTTCCTAAGAGCCACAGGGCCTGGCAAGTAGTAGGTGCACAGTAACTCATAACTGTCATTGTGTTTGCGTGACCTCCCCTTTCTCTGTCTCAGGGCTCGAACCTCTGAAAGGGAAATCAGCGTTAATAGCACCAGTCAGCGTGTATAAAGTGCTCGTTGGGGGCCAGGCACAAGATCTTCTGTATCAGCTCATTAATCCCCCGAGCAACTCGGGAAGCACACACTGGTGTTGTACCCATTTTGCAGACTCACAGCCTGAGGCATAGAGAGATTGGGTAACATGTTCAAGGTCTCATTTGGATGCAGACTCAAACAGCTCAACCACCTTTTTAGGCCAGGTTTAACCACTGCTCTTTCCCACCTTTTATTCCCCCTTGGAGGGAGCAGGGACCAGGGTGGAGGAGGTAGGTTCCCATCTCCTGGCGATGGTGCGATGGTGCGGGAACAAGCAGCAGGGCCCAGAGCAACCGCCCTGGCACTGGTGTGTGGGAGGGGCCTCACAGAGGGCCTGCCCCTGTGGAGAGGAGGACTGGGCTCCGGGCAGGGGCAGAGGGTGTGAACCTGTGAAAGTTCTTTGTGCCTTCTGGGCACTGTAAATGTTGTGTTGGGCTGCATTTCGCCCCCCATCCTCACTGAGACTCACAACTGTGTCGTGGCGGGCAGGGCCTGGCCTTATTCATCTTGGACTCCCCAGCACAGTCCTTGGCACAGAATAAGTGATCAAAGAACAAGGGAGAGAGGGG
>PVKM010045918.1:0-11845 GCA_004027735.1 Carollia perspicillata
AAAAAAAATGGACCTCTAAGAAACAAATGCTATAGCATACATAAATGTGAAATATTGTACACTTTCTGTCTAAGCTTGGGAACAAGGCATGGGTGCCTAAACACTGATCCTTTTCTATTAAGCATTGTTCTGGTGGTCCTAGACCTTAGTAATAAGGCAAGAAAAAACATAACTGGCATACTGATCATAAAAGAAGTGGTAAAACTGAACTTAGTAAGGTCATAGGAAACATGTTTAACATTTTTAAAGCAATTGTATTTTTTATGTACTAGCAAAAAATTTGGAAAGTAAATGTTTACAAATTTCATTATAATATGGCCACAAAGAAAATATTTAGGAATAAATTTAACAAATTTTTAAAAATGCATGCAAGACCTCCACACTGAAAACACTGCTGAAAAAATATTTTTTCCATATTTCATTTATGCTATTCCAGTTTGACTTTTTCCTCATTTGCCGCAACCCCTCCACTCAGCCTTCACCCCACTTCCATAATCGGTTCCCTCACCATTGTCCATGTCCATGGGTCCTTCATAAATGTTCTTAGACTAGTCCCTTCACCTTCCTTCCATCAGTCTCCACTTCTTCCCTTTCCTCTTACAACTGTCAGTCTGTCCCATGATTCTATGCCTCTGGTTCTCTTTTGCTCATTAGTTTATTTTATTCATTAGATTCCTTCTTATAAGTAAGTAAGATCATATGTAATTTACCTTTCACTGACTGGCTTATTTCACTTAGCTTAATAGTCTTCAGCTCCATCCATGCTGTCATAAAAAGTAGGAATTCATTTTTTCTGCTGAATAGTATTCCATTGCATAGATGTAGCACTGTCTGTTTTTTTTTTTTTTTAATCCAGTCATCTCCTGATGGGCATTTAGGCTGTTTGCAAATCTTAGCTATTATAAATAGTGATGGAGGTGCATAATTTCTTTTGAATTGGTGTTTCAGAATTCTTTGGGTATATTCCCAGATGTGGAATTGCTAAGTCAAAAGGCAGTTCCACTTTTAGTTTTTTGAGGAAATTCCATACTTTTTTCCACAGCGGCTGCATCGGCCTGCATTCCCACCAACAGCGTACTAGGGTTTCCTTTTCTCCATATCTTTGTCAGCACTTGTTGTTTGTTGATTTACTAATGATAGTCATTCTGATAGGTGTGAGGTGATATCTCATTATGGTTTTAATTTGCAACTCTCTGATGGCTAGTGATTGTGAGCATCCTTTCATATGACTATGGGCCATCTGTATGTCCTCCTTGGAGAAGTATTTATTCTGGTCTTTTGCCCATTTTTAAGTATAATTTATGCTATTATAGTTGTCCAATTTCCCCCCTTAATCCTCCTCCACCCTGTCTTCCTAATCCACAAGCATTCCCCACTCCTTAGTTCATGTCCATGGGTTATGCATATAAATTCATTGGCTTCTCCATTTTCCATACTATTCTTAACATCCACCTGTCTATTTTGTACCTACCAATTATGCTTCTTATTCCCTGTACCTTTTCCACTATTCTCCCTACTCCCCACTAATAACCCTCCATGTGATCTCTATTTCTGTGATTCTGTTCCTGTTCTAGTTGTTTCCTAAGTTTGTTTTTGTTTTTTAGGTTCAGTTGTTGATAGTTGAGTTTGTAGTAATTTTACTGTTCATAGTTTTTATCTTCTTTTTCTTAAATAAGTCCTTCTACCATTTCATGTAATAAGGGCTTGGTAATGGTGAACCCCTTCAACTTTACTTTATCTGGGAAGTGATTTATCTGCCCTTCCATTCTAAATGATAGCTTTGCTGGATAGAGTAATCTTGGATGTAGGTCCTTGCCTTTCATGACTTTGAATTCTTCTTTCCAGCCCTTCTTGCCTGTAAGGTTTCTTTGAGAAATCAACTGATAGTTTTATGGGAACTCTTTTGTAGGTAACTGTCTCCTTTTCTCTTGCTGTTTTTAAGATTCTCTCCTTATCTTTAATCTTGGGTAATTTAATTATGCTGTGTCTTGTTGTATTCCTCCTTGACTCCAATTTCTTTGGGACTCTCTGAGCTTCCTGGACTTCTGAGAAGTCTATATATATACTTTGCCAAATTGGGGAAGTTTTCCTTCATTATTTTTTAAATAAGTTTTCAATTTTTTGCTCTTCCTCTTCTTCTTCTAGCACCCCTGTGATTTTGATGTTGGAATGTTTAAAGTTGTCCTGAAGGTTCCTAAGCCTCTCCTTATATTTTTGGATCCTTGTTTCTTCATTCTGTTCAGGTTGAATATTTATTTCTTCCTTCTGCTCCAAATTGTTGATTCGAGTTCCAGTTTTCTTCCCTTCACTGTTGGTTCCCTGTATATTTTTTCTTTATTTCACTTTGCATAGCCTTTACTTCTTCCTCTATTTTGCATCTGTACTCAATTTTTTCTGTGATATCCTGAATATCTGTGTTTTGAATTCTTCACCTGATAGGTTGTCTATCTCTTCATCACTTAGTTCTTTTTTTGAAGTTTTGATCTCTTCTTTCATTTGGGCCATATTTTTTTGACTTGGTGCACCTGTTATGTTGTAAGGGTCAGAGGCTTAGGTTTAACTGAATTGTTCATATTACTGGTTTTGAGTCATATATGTTCTTTATATATTTTGTAGATTAAACCCTTGTCCATTGTATTGTTGGCAAATATGTTCTCCCATATAGTCGGCTCCCTTTTCCTTTTGACGATGGCTTTTTTAGTTGTACAGAAGTTTTTTAATTTAATGAAGACTCATTTGTTTATTTTTTCATTCATTTCCTTTGGCCTAGGAGATATATTGGTAAAAATATTGCTACAAGAGATATCTTAAATTTTGCTGCCTCTATTTTCCTCTAGGATCTTTATGGTATCATGACTTATTTTAAGTCTTTTACCCATTTTTAGTTTATTCTGGTGTATGGTGAATGATGGTGGTCTAGTTTCATTTTTTTTGCATGTACCAGTACAGTTCTCCAAATACCATTTATTGAAGAGACTGTCCTTACTTCACTGTATGCTCTTACCTCCTTTGTCAAGTATTGACCATAATGACATGGGTTTATTTCTGTGCTCTCTGTTTGGTTCCATTTATCTGCATGTCTGTTCTTATGCCAGGACTAGACCATTTTGATTACAGTGGCCTCGAAGTACAGTTTGCTATCAGGTATTTTGATCCCTCCAACTTTGTTCTTCTTTCTCAAGATTGCTACAGCTATTAAGGATTGGTTTTAGTTCCATATAAATTTTAGGAATATTTGTTCTAGATCTGCAAGATGTGCCACTAGTATCTTAATAGGAAGTGCATTGAATCTATAGATTACTTTAGGTAGCATGGATGTTTTAATGATGTTAATTATCCCAATCTATGAACACAATATGTGTTTCCATTTATTTGTATTCCTCTCAATTTCTTTCTTCAGTGTCTTATCATTTCCTGAGTTCAGGTGGTTTACATCATTGGTTAAATTTATTCCTAAGTACTTTATTTTTCTCTTGTTGCAATAATAATTCAGATTGTTTTCTTAGTCTCTCTTTCTGATAGTTCATTGTTGGTGTACAAAAATGCCATTGATTTCTGAATATTGACTTCATATCCCACTACTTTGCCAAATTCATGTATTTGGTCTAGTAGTTCTTTGTTGGAGCCTATAGGGTTTTCTATGTATAATATCATGTTGTCTGTGAATAAGGCCAACTTTACTTCCTCTTTTCCAATTTGGATGCCTTTTATTTTTTCCTCTTTTCTGATCGTTATGGCTAGTACTTTGAGTTCTATGTTGAATAAGTGGTGATAGCAGACCTGCCTGTTTGTTCCTGATATTAAGGGAAATGTTTTCAGTTTTTGACCATTGAGTATGATGTTGGCTGTAGGTTTTTCATATATGGCCTTTATTATGTTAAGGTATGCTCCCTCTATTCTCACTTTGTTGAGTATTTTCATTACAAATAGGTGCTAGATTTTATCAAATGTTTTTTTCTGTGTCTATTAATATGGTCATGTATTTTAGTCTTTCTTTTTGTTTATTTGATATATCATGTTTATTGCTTTTCAGATATTGTACCATCCTTGCATCCCTGGAATAAAAACCACCTGATCATGGTGTATGATCTTTTTGATGTATTGCTGGATCTGCTTTGCTGTTTTGTTGAGGATTTTAGCATGTATCTTCATCAGAGGTATTGACCTGTAATTTTCTTTATTTGTTGTGTCTTTTTCTGGTTTTGGAATTAGGATAATACTGGCCTCATAAATAGGGTTTGGAAGCCTTCTCTCTTCTTGATGTTTCTGGAATAGTTTGAGAAGAATAGGGGTTAGTTCTTCTCTGAATGATTGGTAGAGTTCACCTGTGAAGCCTTCTGGTCCAGGACTTTGGTGTGCTGGGAGATTTTTGATTACTGCTTCAATTTACTAGTGTATTCAAGTTTCCTGCTTCTTTCTGATTCAGTTTTGTAATATTGTATTTCTAGAAATTTATCTATTTTGCCCGGTTTGCCCAACTTCTTGGCATATAATTGTTCATGGTAATTTCTTGCTATCCTTTGTATTTCTGTGTTATAAATTGCTACTTCTCCTCTTTCATTTCTGATTTTATTTATTTAGGACCTCTAGGAGAAATATGCAAGGTTATAATTTAGAAAACTCAATATGTTTAGTTTTATTCTCTCCAAATGAATTTAAAACGAATGTAATTCCCATCAAATTCTAATATTTTTATACATATTGACAAACTGCTTTTGAAATTTATAGGAAAATGAAAATGACCTTGAATAGACAAAGAAATTTTAAAACACAATAGGATTCCACAGGACTTGACCTAAAGCCTTTGTATGAAGCTTCAGTAATCAGTAAAATGATACTATAGATAAAATAAAAAAGACAGATATATAGTTAAATAGAATAGAGACTCTAGAAAGAGTTTTTTTGTTTGCTTGTTTGTTTGTTTGTTTTACACAAGAGCCTGGGCATTTCAATGGAAAAAGAAAATTCTTCAAGAAATTTAACCTTTAGAAGGGAAGATGGCAATGGAGTAGGAGGGAGCGGATTTCACCTCCCCCTACACACAGGAGGAAAACCTGGCTAATCCACGGAGGAACAGAGCAGACAGACAACAGTACCCCAGCATATTTGAAAATAAGAGTCCCAAAATTGTAGCAGACACTGAAAAACCAGAAACCAGATGGTAAGAAGGATATTTCAGTACAGTAAGGTCCTGGGGACCAGTGCAGGAACCGGGGTGCGGTAGTAGCCCCAGACCCTGCACCCAGAGCTGGCGCTGGGTCTACCACAGACTTCTTGAAAGCGGAGGGCCTGAGACAGTCCTTGGGAGAGAGCTGGGTCAACTGCTCCCTCCCTCCCCAACAAACCAGGGTCTGAGCAACAGCAGCAGAGTTCTGGTCACAGAGAGGGGAATAAGGACGAAGAGGCAAGATGCACGGGGTCGTGATTACCCACGGAGTCTGTGGTTGCCAGCTGGGGAGAGCTGAGAGATAGGCAGTGACGGGCATTGACCCCCAGAGTCACTGGTCTGGCTGGAGAATTGGGCTACACAGGGCCGCAGGCTTGAGTAGGAGGAATTTATCAAACAGAGGGACTGTTTGGGGAATCTGCTGTGACAGCCCTGCAGTGTACTCCCAACCCAGGCAGGCAGAGACCCCAGGAAGGCACTGCAACTCCCTCCCAGTAGCACTGGGAAGGGTTTGGGCCTGAACCCGCAGGACAGACTCAGCCTAGCCAAGTGGGCGCCCCTGCACACCAGCCTGCAGTGATAACCACCGGAGAAAAGCACTCTGAAGAAAACGAGGATCCCCCCATCTAAGATATTGGGGAAAGGAGCCAGCCTAGCTCTTGGGACAGTGCTTGCAAGACACGATGAGTAAACATCGGGAAGGGAGAAATGCCACACCAATCACTCCCCAGCCTCCTGCAGCCAGCAAGACCAGAAAAAAATGGTTTAGCCAGTTTGAAACCAACAAGAGGTGTTTTTTTAAATGCTATTTTTAAGTAATCTTTTATTATTATTATTTTTAAATTTTTCATTACTGTTTTATCTTTCAATTGCTTTTTCCTGTCTTTCCTTCTTTCTTGATTTAGTTCTTCACCCCTTCTTTTCAATTTTATCTCTTCTTTCTCCCTTCTCCTGCCATTTTTTCCTTTTTTTAAAAAAATACCCACAAGGTAGAAAAAAACTTGGAACTGTGAAAGGACCTGATGTGGACTCAAAGAGGGGGCAACCCAATAGCTGAGACAGTGAGACAAATTTCACTCAGCTATTGCAGGGAAACTGCAAGTTGCTGCATATTTGTATTATTATTTTTTCATTATACTTACATCTATTATTTGAATAGTATTTTTGCATTCCCCTTCTTTATGTACAGTCTTCTTTGCTTGGTGGGTTATATTGTACCATTTAACAGGTTTCCCCTGTTCTCTCTTCCACATTGTATTGCTAATCTATTGTTCTTTACTTGACTTGTGTTCTATTAGCACACTACTCAAAGTCCTATACCCCCTGTTGATGTTATTCAGATCACATAGATTGTGGCATATGAGTGTTGCTTTAATATTATTGTAAATAATTGCTGTTCCACACAATTGTAAATACTTCACAGCACCCTTCCTGGATTTTAGCCCATGTGATGGTCTCCTGAACTCTATTATTGTGGAGGTTAACTCTATTGTCTCATACACTACACCTATGTTCAATGCTTTACTCTCACCTTACCCCAGAAACTAACCTCCCACAACCTTACTGCTTTCTAGATCCAACTCACAACACTTCCCTCTGCAACAAGAGTTTTATCTTCTCCCCATCTTTTCTTAAAAGTGACTAGTTGGGTTGAAGATCACGGTTAACACTATACATGGCCAAAAGATCTCCTATCTTTTATATACCGGCTGCTACTGTAAATATCATAGAATACTCTCCTGCTGTCTTAAACCATTTTCTTCCCCCTCCCACTGATCACAAAAAAAGTAGGTGGAAGTGGTGAACACTAGGATACCTGAAGGACACTGCACCACTGAATCTCACAGTCATTCTACAACAGCAGTTCACATCATGAACCCTGAGAGTCGGAAAAAATACATTTAAGAAGCAGAAGCTAAAAGAAGAGTCTCACAAACAATGATAAGACAAAGAAACAATCCCCAAATGAAAGAAAAGGAGGAAGCTTCAGAAAGAATGCTAAATGAAATGGAGGCAAGTCAGCTATCAGACATTGAATTCAAAGAACTGATTATCAGGAAGTTCCATGAGATCACAATAAGCTATCACAAACTACAGGGGATCTACAATGAACTCACCACAAACTATACCAACATGAAAAAGGAAATAGAAAACATAAACAAGGGCCAAGAAGAAATGAAGAATACAATGGCTGAACTGAAGAACACAGTAGAAGGAATCAAAAGCAGGATGGATGAAGCAGAAGATCGAATCAGCAAGTTAGAGGACAAAGTAGAAAAAAACACCTAGAAGAAGCAAGAAAAGAAAAAAAGGCTCAGAAAGAATGAAGAGGGATTAAGAGATATGCAAGACAATATGAAATGTAATAATATCTGTATAATAGGAATACCAGAAGGAGAAGAAGGAGAGCAAGGGATAGAAAATCTATTTGAAAAAAGTAATGATGGAAAACTTCCCTAATTTGATGAGAGAAAAAGTCACATAAATCCAGGAAACACAGAGTTCCAATCAGGAGGAACCCAAGGAGGCCCACTTCAAGACACATCATAATTAAAATGACAAAATTCCAAGACAAAGAGAGAATCTTAAAGGCAGCAAGGGAGAAAAAGGAAGTAACATACAATGGAGCCCCAATAAGGTTAGCTGCTGACTTCTCAATGGAAACACTCCAAGCCAGAAGAGAATGGCAAGAAATACTCCAAGTAGTGAGAACCAGAGGTCTGCGACCTAGGCTTCTTTATGCAGCAAGGCTCTCAATCAAGATAGAAGGCCAAATAAAGAGCTTCCAAGACAAAAGAAGCCTAAGAGAATACACATCCACCTATCCAGGGCTGCAAGAGATGCTAAAGGGACTGCTATAAGGAAAGGAAGGAAAAGAGAGAGACAGAGAGGAACATAGGTACAAAAATGACAATGAATAAATACCTATCCATAATAATCCTAAATGTAAGTGGATTAAATGCTCCAATCAAAAGACACTGAATAGCTGAATAGATAAGAAACCATGACCCACACATATGGTGCCTACAAGAGACCCACCTCAGGACAAAAGACCTACACAGACTAAAAGTGAAGGGCTGGAAACAAATTTTCCAAGCAAATGGACAGGAAAAAAAGCTGGGGTAGCAGTACTCATATCAGACAAAATACACTTCAAAAAAAGAGCCATAAAGAGAGACCCAGAAGGTCACTTCATAATACTCAAGGGAAGACTCCACTAAGAAGACATAAACATTGTAAATATATATGCACCCAACATAGGAGCACCCAAATACATAAAGAAAATCTTAGAAGACTTCAAGAAAGACATTGATAGCAATACAATTATAGTAGGGGATTTTAACACCCCACTCTAAAAAATGGACAGATATTCCAAATAAAATATCAACAAAGATATTGTGGCATTGAACAATGCCCTAGATGAAATGTACTTAACTGATATATATAGAGCCCTGCATCTGAAAGAAGCTAAATACACATTGTTTTCAAATGCACATGGAACATTTTCAAAGATAGACCACATGATAGGACACAAAACAAGCCTCCACAAATTCAAGAAAATTGAAATCATACCAAGCATCTTCTCTGACCACAAGGGACTGAAACTAGAAACCAACCCCAAGGGAAAAAACCCCAAACACTCAAAATCATGGAGATTGAATAGCATGCTATTAAACAATAAATGGGCCAAGAATGAAATTAGAGAAGAAATCAAAAAGTTTCTGAAAACAAATGAAAATGAACTCATGATAACCCAAAAGTTATAGGACACAGCAAAGGCAGTCCTGAGAGGGAAGTTCATAGTATTACAGGCCTACCTAACAAAGATAGAACCATTTCAAACAAACAACCTAACCCTACACCCACAAGAACTTGAGGAACAACAACAAAGACAGCCCAGAGCTAGTAGAAGGAAGGACATAACCAAGATCAGAGCAGAATTACATGACATAGAGACTAAAAGCACAATGCTAAGGATCAATAAATCCAGGAGCTGGTTTTTTGAAAAGATAAACAAAATCAACAAGCCTTTAAGCAGGCTCATCAAGAAAAAAAGAGAGAGGACCCAAATAAACACAATCAGAAATGAAAGAGGAGAGATTACAACTGACACCACAGAAATACAAAGAATTGTAAGTAATTACTATGAAGAACTGTATGCCAAGAAATTTGAAAACCTAGGTGAAATGAACAAATTTCTAGAAAAATACAATCTTCCAAAACTCAATGAAGAAGAAGCAGAAAGCCTGAACAGACCAATAACAGCAGATGAAATTGAAGCAGTGATCAAAAAAACTCCCGACACACAAAAGCCCTGGACCAGATGGGTTCACAGGACAATTCTACAGAGTATTTAAGCAAGAACTAACCCCTATCCTTCACAGACTATTCCAAAAAAATCCAAAGTGATAGAAGACTCCCAAACTCCTTTTATGAAGCCAGCATCATCCTAATCCCAAAACCAGATAAAGACACAACAAAGAAAGAAAGCTTCAGGCCAATATCGCTGACGAACATAGACTCTAAATCCTCAACAAAATATTGTCAAACCACATCCAACAATACATTAAAAAGATCACACACCATGATCAAGTAGGATTCATCCCACGGATGCAAGGATGGTTCAACACTCACAAATCAGTAAATGTAATACATCACATAAACAAAAGCAAAGACAAAAATCACATGATCATATCAATAGATGCAGAAAAAACATTTGAAAGGTACAGCACCCATTTATGATAAAAACACTCAGCAAAGTGGGAATAGAGGGAGCATTCCTCAACATAATGAAGGCCATATATGAGAGACCTACAGCCAACATCATACTCAATAAACAAAAACTAAAATATTTTCTGCTAAAATCAGGAACAAGACAAGGTTGTCCACTTTTACCACTTCTATTCAATATTGTTTTGGAAGTTCTAGCCACAGCAATCAGACCAGAAAAGGAAATATTAGCATCCATATCAGAAAGGAGGAAACAAAACTGTCACTGTTTGCAGACGATATGATAGTATACATGGAAAATCCTATAGACTCCACCCCAAAACTGCTCAACCTAATAAATGAATTTGGCAAAACAGCGGGATACAAAGTCAATATCCAGAAATCAAAGGCATTCTTGTATACCAACAATGAAACAGCAGAAGCAGCAATCAAGAAAAAATCCCACTTGATATAGCAAAAAGAAAAATAAAATACCTAGGAATAAACCTAACCAAGGAGATAAAAGACCTGTATGCAGAAAACTACACAACACTGAAGAATGAAATCAAGGAATACACAAACAAATGGAAACATATACTGTGTTCATGGATTGGAAGAATGAACATCATCAAAATGTCCATATTACCCAAAGCAATATACAGATTCAATGCAATACCTATCAAAGTGCCAATGGCATATTTCACAGACATAGAACAAACACTTCAAAAGTTTATGTGGAACCATAAACAACCCCGAATAGCAGCCGCAATTTTGAGAAAGAGGAACAAAGTAGGAGGGATCACAATACCTGATACCAAACTGTATTATAAGGCCACTATAATCAAAACAGCCTGGTACTGGCATAAAAACAGGCACATAGACCAACAGAACAGAACAGAGAGCCCAGAAATAAACCCAAGTCTCTACATCAGTTAATACTCGACAAAGGGGGCAACACCATAAAATGGAGTAAAAATAGTCTCTTTAACAAATGGAGTTGGGAAAACTGGACAGCTATGTGCAAAAAAAATGAAACTCGAGCACCAACTTACACCATACACAAAAATAAATTCAAGATGGATAAAAGACTTAAATATAAGCCATGACACCATTAAAATCCTAGAGGAGAACATAGGCAGGAAAATCTCAGATATCTCACGCAGCAACATTTTTACTGATATGTCCCCCAGAGCAAGGGATATAAAGGAAAGAATAAAGAAATGGGATCTCATCAAAATAAAAAGCTTCTGCACAGCTAAAGAAAAGAGCACTAAAATAAAAAGAGGACCAACTATATGGGAAAACATATTTGCCAATGATACCTCAGACAAGGGTTTAATCTCCAAAATATACAAAGAACTTATATGACTCCACTCCAAGAATATAAGCAACCCAATTAAAAAATGGGCAAAGGACTTGGACAGGCATTTCTCCAAGGAGGACATACAGAGTATTCAGAGACACATGAAAAGATGCTCAATATTGCTAGCCATCAGAGAAATGCAAATTAAAACCACAATGAGATACCACTTGACACCGGTAAGAATGGCCATCATAAACAAAGCAAAAAACAAGTGATGGAGAGGTTGTGGACAAAAGGGGACCCTAGTACACTGTTGGTGGGAGTGCAGACTGGTACAACCTCTATGGAAAACAGTATGGAACTTTCTCAGAAAACTAAAAATGGAACTGCCTTTTGACCCAGCAATTGCACTGCTAGGATTATAAGCCAAGAACCCTGAAACACCAATCCAAAAGAACCTATGCACCCCAATGTTCATAGCAGCACAATTTACAATAGCCAAGTGTTGGAAGCAACCTAGATGCCCATCAGTAAATGAGTGGATCAAAAAACTATGGTACATTTACACAATGGAATTCTATGCAGCAGAAAGAAAGAAGGAGCTCCTACCCTTTGCAACAGCATGGATGGAACTGGAAAGCATTATGCTGAGTGAAATAAGCCAG
>PVKM010045919.1:0-11844 GCA_004027735.1 Carollia perspicillata
GTTTTTATCATTCCAACTGCCTCTTACTTATGGGGAGGACCCATGTGACAGGTTACCTTACTCGTCCTTGACTAGAAAATTCCAGACTGGTTGATTAAGACTGCATTTCTGGGGGAGATTACATCTAGATTTGGTTTCATGGGCTTTTAGCCTGAGCGATGCTATTGGGGCCTGCGGTTTTCTCTTTAAAGCTCACTCTACAGCAGGAAACAGCATTGGTTATTCCTTCCCATCAGATTAGTCCAGATGCCTCTCTCAGCCTTTTCTTCTAAAGCTCAGTGAAGAAATACCAGAAAGGAGGAATTTTCCAATTAAAGAATATCTGTCAAGTTCACAAATGCTTTTCTCCCATTACGATATCACAGAATACAGTGCATTTTTTATTTGTTAAATTTAGTACTGAGCTAATGCATAGTAATCAATAAGTGGGAATAAAAAAGGGTTCAGATTTGCGTTCATTCATATGAACATATAACTGCTTTTGAAAAACACAGAAACACTGCCTAACAAAGCTCACATTCACAGAACGGGGATTCAGTAGGAGTGCAATTTCTCTTGGTACCTCTTTCTCCCACAGCCCACTTCGGTCTACCGACAGAGTACATCCAGTGTCACACCCCCGCCCCCTCCACTGCTGTCGCCCTGGTCCAGGCCCCCATTCTCTCCTGCCCAGCCTCTCACTGGCCCTGCTTCCTGTCCTCAATGCAGCAGCCAGAGGGATCCTTTTAAAGTATAAACCAGACCACCTCACTGTTCTAAACACCCTCCACAGCTTCCACGTCCCTGAAGGAAAAGTCTGCAATGGCTGTCAGCCCCTCCACGATCTGCTGCATCTCTTTATCATGTTTATTACTTTATATCCTTATGCTCTCCCCTAATTTGGAAACTGAGTGGTTTTTATTTTCTAGTAGATTAAATATTTGACAGTGGCAGTGGCTACATAAGCTTTGTGAATGAGAGTCTATGTTCTTGTATAACCAAAGGAAAAAATGGAGGTTTGCCTGCCTGCCGCCCCAAAAGCCAATCTCGTGAGGCAGATGCTGGGGCAAAAGGAAAGAGGTTGATCCAGATGCTGCAACCTGGGAGAATGGTGGACTGCGTCTCAAAGCCCATCTCCTCTTTCTGCCGTGCAGAAAGTCCAACTGTCTTCAGCAAGGCCAAGACAAAAGCCAGTATCCAGAGTTCCTTCTGCATTTTATACAGTTATTTGGAGGCCAAAGGCAGCTGCTAAGTGGGCTTAGTCCACATTCAGCTGGTTCCCAGCTGCTGTCCATTTCAAGCTCTCTTCTGGAGCCTGCATGTGGAACCTACACAGCCATGGACCATGCAGCTGCTAGAGCCGCATGGTCACGTATTCCTGGGAGGAAGCATTCAAATTCACTGGTGAGTGCATCACCAGGTGGGAGAGAGAGAGAGGCTCCCTCCAGGAGGCCATGGGCCATGTGGCTGCTAAGGCCATGTGGCCTGTGGAAACAGCAGGTGAGTACACCATGCAAGTGCAGATCATGAGCAAGGGAGTGAGCTTCTTTGTTCCCCTTGTTCTCCTGGGCTTATATTTGCTTGGGCGTGGAATGGAACAGGTGCTTTCTCAAAATGACTGACTTCCCAAACTTTCATGTGCTTTGGGTGGGTCCACCTCCCAGCCAATCCCTCCTTTTTCCAGGCTAGACTGACAGGTCTTTTTTGTCAGCACGTCCCCCTGTGTCATTTTGACTTGTAAGGCACATATGCCTGTCTTTCTGTGCCCCCACCCCCACAGTCTGGTACCTGAGGGAGGGAGGCCATTTTTCCTCCATCCAATTATCTTCCTAGTTTTTTATGTGCTCAGTGTAAGAACCTCTCCCCACCGCCATTTTGGCAGATGTGTGAGTCTTCTGGTGGTTCGACTGACTAAAACAGTCTTGGGCCCATGTGTTGCTTCTACTCCTGTCTCGAAGGCCACATCATCTATGCACATAAGACCATCACTTGGGATGCTGATGCTGAGTCATTCTGTATACTCATCAGTTGCTACTTGGTGGTGTTGATATCCATACAGATTCTTTACATATTGTGCCTATTCCCATATATTCATCCACACTCCTATTTCCTTAAACTCCTCATCCCTCACCATCCAATCTTTCCCCTTTCAGATGTCCAATCAACCAGCCAAGACATTTGCCACCGCTCCTAAATCAGTACGTGTTCCCACATCAAACCATTTTTATTTCCAAACAAGGTATATTGCGGAAGGTTTAAGAATGGGAGAAATTCCCCTCAGCCCTGCGTTTGATGGTCAACCCTGAGTAGGCTTTAATGTGGTCAATGCTCATTTTTGTTTTGCACTCACATACTGGACTGACCCATTCATGATCCAAAGCTCCACTCCCATTCAGTCATATAACCTGAGAGGTGCGTGGCTCTGGGGTCTGGGATACCCTCTCATGCATCTTACTTGTAACCTCTGGCCTTGGTGTTGCCTAATTCCTGAAATACCACTTCCATCTTACAATGGACCCTTAAAATGAAAAAACGAAGTGAATTAGTAACTGGCATATAGTATGAATTGACTGAATTATCTGCCATAGTTTGACTGAATGAATGATGTCCACATTTGAAACAATCCACATATTTTTTTGCCCATTTCATGTTTAACTAGCTTGAATATCTCAAGAGCACTTTGCATGCCTAACCAGGGTGGCTGTACTATACTAATGGAGGCTTTCAAGCATTCAGCGATAAGACACCTATATAAGAACATTTAAGAGTAATTAGAGTAACCGTGTTATATATGCTGTGAAATCATTCATTAGGTCAGTATATTCATTTTTGTCTAGTATTACCTATTTCAATCTAAGCTACCAAAGTTTTTCCTATCTTAAGCATTATACTCTTGATTGAGCCTTCATTCTACACAGTTGTCTCTCAGCATCCAAGGATATTTGGTTCCAGAACCTCCCACAGACACCAAAATCAAAGGTTTTGAAAGTCTCTTTTATGAAATGGTATAATGTTTGCATGTCACCTGTACACATTCTCTTGTGTACTTTAAATCATTGCTGGATTATTTATAATACCTAATATGATATAAATGCTATGTAAGTAATGTTCATACTGTGTTGTTTAGGTAATAATGTTAAGAAAAAGGTTTCTACATGTTCAGTACATCACACACCTAACTACATAGTACATGTCAAAAACAACATAAGTTTTCTTATAAAACATAAGTTTTCTACCACCTAATATGTTTGGTCTGTGGTTGGTTGGATTAGTGGACATGGAACTCATGAATACAGAAGGCCACCTATAGGTGGTTTATTTATATTATATAATGTTTAGAACATTTTAAATGTAATTTCTATTTTCTAACATTTTTGTATCTTGATAAAATTTCAAGCACAGAATTAGACAAGAAAGAATAATTTCTCTTTGAGAGAAATGTCTAATTCCAAGAGGTTTTCTAAATGTAAATTTATTACAGCAAACATTAGTTAATAACATTATATTTAAGTGCAGGTGTACAACTTTATAGTACATCATCTACATATTCCATTGTGTGGTCACCACCCAAAGTCTAGTCTCCTTCCATGAAGACATATTGGAGCCTCTTTACCCTCTTCATCCTCCCCTACTTTCCCTCTGATAACCACTATTCTGTTTTCTGTATCTATGAGTTTATTTGTTTGGTTTGCTCATTTGTTGCTTTTTGTTTTATAAGTCATATAAGAGTTAATCATAGTTCTTATCCTTCTCTGTCTGACTGACTTCACTTGGCAGAGCGAAGTGATGTTCACTTTAGAACATCATGCAACAACGTTCTGCTTGTGATTAACACCTGTAATCTGGAAGAGCACAAGATCCATTCATGTCACCACAAATAATAATATTTTATCTTTTTAAATTAAAATAAAAAAGTGAATTTGAAGAAATTTTATGCTAAGAATGAATTGTATAAGTATTTTATAGAACTTTGTAAGGCTGTATATGCAAAATTTACAGTGAAGAATTATGTGCACACAAAGAAACTAAAAATCTACAGCTCTTCATAAGAGGGAAATTTTAGAAATAAATAGTACATTCATGTAAGAGAATATATACAACATTTTGTTATATTTTGTTGCATTTTGCAGACTATAAGCTCACTATAAAGAACATAGTACATATGTGAATTACAATTCAGAAAACTGTACAACACATGCTTTTAAGTAAAAAAGCAAGATATAAAGCAACAAGATGTTGAATTGTCCTTCCTTGTGAATAAAACTTTCTGGAAGTTTGTACAAAAATTTTGTTAATATTTCCTGGGGAGAGGAATTAGAAGTTGGAAGGGAGAGCATACCATTCACTTTTTTATTTTTGACCTTCTTTACTATTTGAGTTTTATCTTGTACATATTGTTTTTACTGTAAAAGTTAATTTTTTAAATACTGTTTTATTATTCCATTATCTCAAGAAATAAAAAAATTAATATAAATGTCTCTGTAGATATTAAGGTCCCTATAGATTCTAGAGTGTCGTCTACAAATACTTGTAATTTTATATTTTGTTTCTCAGGTCATTCATATTTGATCTCCTCTGGAAGAGCAACTTTCCAAAAGAATCAATAAGACTTCATCATTCTTTCAATACTAAACATGCATCCAAAATTTCCCCAATTCTCATACCACTGTTTGGTCAGGCTTTAGAACATCATGCAACAACATTCTACTTGTGATTAACACCTATAATCTTTTCCCATAGCAACGATAATAGGACACATGCTGGGGAAGCTTGACTGGAAACCAAATTTTATTGCCAAGTGGGGGGACTTAAAAAAACTCAAACCAAAACCCAGCAGCTACTGTCCAGGCTTGGCGTGCGTGGAAGGTTGTCATGTACCCTCTTCACTGCCTGTGCAATGAACATATGTGCTTGCCAGTGGCTGAGTCTTAATATCCACATTAGCATATATTTTTTGCAAGGTAAGATTTTATCAAATCAAAACAAAGAGTGTCATTTTTACTAAATTTTATATCCATTTAAAATGAGGTAGAAAATAAAACCCGACACCATACTGTTTTTTGTTTGCCTAACTGCATAGTAACTGCCCAGTAGTGGTCTTGTTGGGTATTTTCCTCTGTCCCAGAGGCTGTTCATTAAGATGTGCTGGATGCACATCTTATTTATTATTTTATTCCCATTGTCTTGAAAGCAACCACTACATTATTATTATTTTCTTGTATATGTTTTTGGTTTCTTCATGTTGCCTCTGTATGAGTGTTGCATTCATGAGGAATGTTCAATTAAATTAGAACTATTTCTAGTGGCTCATATTATTAATAGTTTAGGAATTTGGATCCCCTTTGAAAAAAAGGCAATGCTTAAGCTTCTCTTTAAAACTGCATATATTCAAAATATGCAAATCTTGTAAAATTTTATAAGATGTCAGCAGGTATATGTATGTACTCTAAAGGCAATGGGATCTCTGTGACATCTTGGCATCTCAGTTACTATATATGGGAGAACATAAATTCTTTTGCGTGGCATATGCGACCTCGGTGATTTAACTTTGCCCAACTGTCCAGCAGTTTTCAGCTAAGATTTATTCTGCCCTCCGGGAGATATATGGAAAGGTCTGGAGACATCTTTATTCTCACAATCATGGTGGTAGTGTGTGCTACTGGCATCTAGTGGATGGACACCAGGGACTCTGCTGAACACCTGCAAAGAATGCACAGGACGGCCCCAACAACCAAGTCATCAGATCGGAAGTTTCAGTAGTACCAGGGCTGAGATGACCTGGACTACTTTTAACTCCTGCTACCTTTCACATCTCATCCAGCCCCCTTTCCACACAAAACCACTTGCCAGTCCCATGAAAATTTCCTCCTTCTACAATGCTCTTTCCCCTTGACCACATGGTCAGTTATGTCTATTTGCTTTCTAGTGACTCCTCATCAGTAGAATACAAAAAGTCTACTGTGAATGCCTGCACTATAATATTTGATTATAATATTTACCAGCATATATATCTTGTCCACCTCTTTGGAGCTCCTTCAGGGCCACTAAAACCCTAGTGTCTGGTAGATGGTAGCCACTGAATAACTAGCAGTTGAATGCTAGTTCAGTAAAGACAAACTTTTAAAGGTTAAAATATATTTGGATTTTAGTTGATATTTTTATGACAGAAGGATGAAAATGCCCTAAGCCAGTTTTACTTGTAATGGATGCAGGAAGTTGACTGTTATGAATTTTGGGAGGAAATAAAATTTCAATCACAACAAAGAAGTACTCAGTGAGTTAATTCAGAACCATGCAGTTGCAGGTGTTTTCATTATGCAGTAGATGTAAAATACAGCAATTGAATGGTGCTTTTGTAGCACAGAGATGATACAACAAGTCATAGAATCTTAATTGCCTTCAAGTCTTTCAAGCATTCTACTATCCTATAGTCATTGCAGCCAGACTCCCGCTTAATTGTTTCCCATCTCTGCAGGGCACAGGAACCCTGGGAGCTTCTCTAGGATTGAAAGTTTTTAAATTCCAATGAGTTTATGGAGGTGTAACTCATTCTCTCTATTCCTATGCCTTGCCCTCCATCATGCATCAACATTGTGATCCTCAGTTTCCACATTGCTCTATGAAGTACCATCACCTCTTCAAGCCATCCAGTTGCCCTTTGCACTAGAGTAGATTCACTTGTATGATATGTGCAGTGATGCAGTGCAACAGTTTCCAGTTTCTCCAGGGATCTATCTTCAGTTTCCATTGCAATACTGTAAACATTGGATTTGTTAGAACCCTTGTCTGATTTCAGGCTTAGCTGTTTGTCAACTGAATGGCTCTTTGCATATTGTTTGCTACCTTGGTCTTCACTTTCATTCTCTGGAAAGTGAGGCATTGGGATAAATGATCTCTAAGGTTCCTCATAGGTCTGACCTTTAATTCTATGATCAGTATTGATAAAGGAAATATCTGCTCAAATTTTGCATGTGCACCCAAGGGTCTGAGCATAGCACAGCCCTAAGCCTTGCTCTTCAAACAACTCACCATCAGACCTTTCTGTGAACAAGGTTAATTTCCTTTTAATAAATTTTTATTGTTAAGTGAATTCATAAAATGTTAGGACTTTTTTTTTCATTTGAGGGACTCTTCATGCACTTAAGTGAATTTGCATTCCTTTAGCAACATGCACCAAAAGACACTTGTCAGTTGATAACCAATCAAAAAAATGCATAAATTGTCCAGGCTGTAAATTGTCCATAAATGCCAGATTGATTACATGGTATTAATTTTTGGTTGGTTGTTTTATTTGTTTTGTTTTTTTTTATTTAGTATAGATAAAGACTAAAGTAAATGAAATTGAGTAAATTTGACTTTAAATAGGTACAATCAGCAAATAATAACCTCCAGAGTGAATCTTAGCTTGCAAGGCTAATTTTGATGTTTTTATTGCAACCACAGGGAAGAGTAGCATCTTCAAATAGGAAGAAACAAAGATATTTCCCTATGTCGGCTGTGTAGTTGTAATTGTTTTCTTCTTTTAATGTGTTTTCCTCATTATCACATTCTCAAAATATGATCCACTAAACCAGATAGTTGGAAGACTGCAAATATAAATAAAATTAAGTTATGATCTAATTTCCTTTTCCATATCATCCTGTATATTACATGGAAAACTTTAGAATGAGTATGTATGGACACATAATTTTGTGTTTTCTGAGTTTTAGAAGTAGTGCATTTGTAATTGTTAAAACTTTGCTTATTTTAATCTGTAAACTTCTTTCTTATTTGTGTATAGTGAGTGTGATAAATTTTGATGTCCAAGTTTTATATGATTAAATGTATAGTAATCATTAATTAAGTGTTTGAATATTAATAATCCACATCAACACTGCTGTATAACAAGGCATTCTTATTAACAATGTAAGCCCACATTTATAACTTTATGAGATTGATTATCTTTTCATAATGAAAATAAATTTTTCACAACTAAAAGCAAAAGAATAGACACTTGCATTTAATAGATTCTGCATATCTTGATATTCAAACCTTTAAATGCATTGAAAACATCAACCTCTTAATTTGTTCCTCACATTTGAACCTGAGATTGTTAGATGATTGAGCATTTGTTTGTTTGTTTGTTTACAAAGCATTATTTTAATTTAAAATGAACTTTCACCAAAATAACAATATTTTCAATCAAGGAATGATTCTTTTGTTTGAAGTTTGCCAGTTACTTACCTCCATGTAATTTAAAAATTTAAATATATGTAATTCACACTGTTCAAGGTTTATACATTTGCTACCTAGGAAGATAATGTAAAATTCAATAATGAGGCATAAAAAATACTTAACCCAGCTACACAGGAATATAAAAAAATTGGCTCCAACATACATCAGTGAAACAGAAATGGAAAGAATCAGTTAAAATAATGTAACCTTTTAGCTCAGGCACACTTTTTGTAAAGTAATTTTAACATGATTATTCCTGGTCCCTCCCCATGAAATAACTTATCTATATTCATTGAAAGAAAAGCCAACTGCATTATCTGTAGGGCCCTAGTGGTTTCATATTTATTTTACCATTTTATTTTTAGGCCTATTGATCATTTTTGTTCCTTGCCACTGTTTTGTTTTTAAATAACAGAACAGGGCAGATATTTAAAATGCAACAGCATGATGTACTGAATTTGCTGTTTGACTTTAAAACTCATGAAGACAAATAATTATGTTTCCAAAGAAAATGATTTACCTAATTTTGATGTATAAAATGGGTTATTGATCAATGGAGGTTACACTCCTTCTCTGATTCCATGTAAAATGTTGCTTGTATCTCTTGGTTTTCCATTTTCATATAGATATTCACAGGCTAGGGCTGTTCAGAGTAAAAAGAGAGAGAGAGAGAGCAATCATGGCTTAGAAAACATGGCTCATAAAGGATGGTTAAAGCAAGTGAATATGTGCCCCTTGGAGATAGTATCAATCACAGGAGACTTAGATAAGTTTCTTCAAACATGTGAAAGGCTACCATGGAGCAGAGTGAATGGATTTCTTTCTTCTTTGATGACCAAACCCGGGATCCCTAAGTGGACGTAGATCCGTATAACAATGAGTGTTCTGACAGTGGTGTCCAAGAAGGGTGGTTCAGGGGAAGGGATGGATTTTTTTTCTTTTGTTTGTTTTCATCTTTTCCTTCAACCTCATTGTTATAAATTGACAAACAAAAATTGCATGTATCTACTGTGTACAATATAACATTTTGACATATGTATACATTACGAAGTGATTATGCCACCAAGTTGATAAACATATCTATCACCTCACATAGTTATCATGATTGTGTGTATTGTGTGTGTGAGATTTACTCTCTTAGCAAATTTCAAGTATAGAATAGATTAGTTTTTTGTACAGAATTTCTGCCATGGGTGGGATAAAGAATATTTCCTAGATGAACCCTTTCCCAACTTTTAATTTATACATCTAGAATTATATTGAGATATAAAACATAAGTGTGGGCTGAGTTGCTTCTTTTGCAAGCCTCAATTTGTTGACCAGAGCATTGGCCTACAAAGAGAAGTGAGCCCACCCCATGGGGTATGCAGTACAACCCATTGAGATGAAGCAAGAAAGCATTAGAACTCCAATTGGCATTATTTTACGTACTTTTATAGCTCTCTATATTTTAACAATCAATATAATTTACCACAGTTAAACATGGTTATGATGTATAAATAAATGTTTGACATTTACAAATATCAAATAAAAAGAATTTCTATTGATAAGTTTGTGTTATAAAAGAAAACATTTGGAACCACTGAAATGAAGGGATGGAGTAGAGGAAAGTTAGAATAAGTGCACTGGAATTGCACGTGTCTGTGACAAAAGTAAAGTGCAATTCAAAGACAACTTTTGGGTTCAAGCTTATGTGAAAAAGGCTAGGCTCAGACTAAAAGCTGAGAGTATATTGGGAAGAAAGTGCTTGTTAGCCATATTAATGTTCATATATTGTGCCAAAATTAATTGTGTATGGAAATGGGGATGCAGCGATAATGGCACCACAGATGAAGAAGCACTGCCCTCTCACATCTCGGCCCATTCTACATTTAACCCAAGGTCGTAACCACAATTATTTTAGTAGTTTGGGCTTATTACCTGCTAGACATCAGTTCTCCAAAGCACATAATTTATCACAATTAGGTTTAATTGGCTATCTTAGTCTTTGTTCAGTAGATGCCAAGAATGGAGACAGCATGGACAACAATTCTCATCACCCAAAAAGGACAGTTTTAGGTCATTTCCTGCTAAGTTCTGTGATAGGCGTGATTTAATTTCATTCTGAGGACTCATAGAGAGGGTACCCATACCATACAATGCCATACTGTATTTCGTCTTATAGAGAGGTGTTTCTATTTCTAACAACTGTGTCAAGAGCACTCAATATTAAAAACTAAAAAAATAGTTTCTTTCTCTTTTAATAGTCTCTAGGTGAAGATGTTAAATATTGGAAAGGATACTTTGGAAATAATCAGCTAAAATGTTCATTACTTTTTTATCTTTATCATATAGAAATGCTTTCAGTATCCAATATA
Organism: Carollia perspicillata; assembly: GCA_004027735.1. NCBI lineage: Eukaryota > Metazoa > Chordata > Mammalia > Chiroptera > Phyllostomidae > Carollia > Carollia perspicillata. The sequence goes on from PVKM010045919.1 coordinate 10,551, forward strand.
AAACCAGTAATGATGTTTATTTATGTAAACTGCGGATCACACTGCGACAGTCATATTCCATTTTGCATATGCTTTGCTTGATTGGAGTCTCCCAACTGACATCGGAGACTGTGGGTCTGTGTGTGTTAGAGAGGAGCAGAGAGAGGAGAGGGAGCGGGGAGAAGGGAGAGAGGGGAGAGGAAGGAGGACAGGGAGAGAAGGTGCTGGAGAAGGACGAGGGAGAAAGACAGCTGGGGTAAGAAAAAGGACTATGATCTACAGTGACAATGATCCTGAAGTTTTTATTGTGTTTATGATTACCAAGTGTTCTAGAGAAACTTAAGAGTAAACGAAAAGCAAATTATTGCACGAGAGCAATGGATTTTCCTTATCCACAGGAAAATGGTTATTTTTATAAAGTCACTCATTGATTAATAGATCTACCACCATCATGTATGAAAAAATTGTTTTCCTATTCAGGCTACATGAAACAAAATACTAACATTAAGTGTGTAAAAGTAAATTTATTAGAAATATGCTGAGGGGGGAAAATGGCAAAATAACTTAAAAGCCAGAAAATCAGCATCATTACCATTGAATAAATGTTATCCAGTAGCTATGACAGAGATTGTTGCTAAACCAGAAGAACTATGTTAAAATACTAAGCTGTTTGATATGTTTCTTTTTACTTGTTTACATGTGACTTTTGTGGGTACATGTAGACTAGACTATGACAAAGAACTGGACTACATTAAGATCTGTGCGGAGTGAGGATGGTGATTATATTCAAAGGCTATTTGTATCTAGCTTTGATCAGAAAATAAGTTTTATTCACTTGTGGTCTTAATTTAGACTTCAGTTTTCTGGCTATAAAAATTGCAATAATATAAATAAGATTACAGAGCATGAAATAAATTGCCAAATGCAATGTCATATACAGAAAGTATTATTGCAAATACTAAGTTTTATTGTGGCTGTGCTAGAAAATATAAGCATGTAAGAGTCTTGATGTAATATATGTGATAATTCTTACATTACTTAATGTGAATGACATTATGTGGGTAAACAGAAAACCATGATTTTTTGTTAGAGTTAAAAAGCTGAAAATCTACTGACGTAAGTTAAAATGAACGGTCTCCTTTTTAAAACAGAAAATCTTGGGAATGGCAATACATTTTTTTCCATTAGGTAAAAATCTGTGTGGTAAGGATCTTATTTTATGAAAACATGCTCAGAGAGTTACTGAATTATTGTTACTGTGTTATTCTTCTAGTAGGACTAATGAGCACATGAGTGGAGGGAGGGGGTGTGTCTT